>JARHVA010000852.1:1525000-1687500 GCA_037957365.1 Torreya grandis | reverse complement strand
AAACAAACTTGCTCCTAGAGAGCAACCAACAAAACTAACAAAGGACTTATATTATAAATTAGCCAAGAAAACTACTTGAAAGCATAGAAGGCCCAAAAGACAACCTAAAAAATTAACCGTAGGCTAAAACCAATCGTTTTCCTCGTTAATGAATAAGATCATCTAAAGTCCATTGAATGCCATCTCAAACCGACTTCTTCGCTTCTGCTCTCAATAATTCCACTCTGGACCTACAACCCCTCTTTTTGGAATACGTGCCCATGTTAGCAATAATTTTTGAACAAGAAGTCCTAGGAGGGGATGAAGCATCCATAACCCACTGAGGAGGGTTTGGAAAAAGAGTTGGGTGGAAGACACCTTGGGATTTTCCTCCAAAAGATCCACACAATATTGAGAAATCGTGAATGAGGAAGGAGTATGGTAAAAAATTTCATAATTTTATTATAAGAAACCCTGATCCGGTGCCTCTTCTTTCTTTCCAAACCTACTGACCAAAATAATATGAAGGTCCTCGAAACTTAAAAAGGTACCTAGAAATATGATACCCAAAAAAATTACAATAAAAACAATTTAAAAAAAGACATATTTATATAATAATTTTGAATTAATTTTTAATATTTAATTTATATATTCTTTAAGAAATATTTATATGCTCTATTTTTATTTTAAATTATATTAAATATTTTACATACATATAAGTTGATCATAACTTGTAATGAACATTAATAAATAAATTGAATATACTCTTTAACTCTTAATGACTTTTACATACTCTTAACAATCTTTATAATAAAAAGAAATAATTGTAAGATTTGTATGAACCATTCAATTATAATTTTATAATGAGATTTAATTTATTTAAAAAATAAATAAAGACAAGTCATTACCCTTGTTTGAATCAAATAAAGCTAAGGTCTTATTTTATTTCTTTTAGTTTTTATTTTTATATGACATTATTTTTCATAAATATAAAATATATTTTATTATTATAAAAATGATTATAATTTAAAGTTTGAACTACATAAAATGATATTTATTAAATTAATTATAAGAATATAAGTTAAATTATATATCAATTAAAGGGGAACTTTATAGTGGTATCGATTATTTCTTTTACTTTCATTCTAATTTTCTTAAGTAATCATGCTTACGACATTAACAATTATTTATATGTGTGTATTAGATCTCTATAAATTGGACGAGAAAGAAGATTTTTAGCATTCTTAATTGAAAAGGTAATTCGAAAATTAAAAAACAAGTACAAAAATGAGTAACAAGTCTCAATAAAAGTTGGTACGATTCAATTCAACATTTTGTTTGTTCGGGTTTGAATCTGTCATAAATAATTACATTTTCTAGTTTATATAAAGGTTATCGTTGTATGAATTATATAACTTATATTGATCTGAAGAAAAAATCGTAAATGTAGCTAGTTCGTGACCGATCAACCATCTTACTTTAAAAATAGAATATATTCTATCTATAATCATTATCACTTCCTAAATAAATCTAAATCTCATTAATTTAATAAATTATTCATATTATCTAATTCTTAACCAATGTATTACAAATTATCTTAACAATTTATATACTCAACTTAAAATTGCTAATATTGTCTAATTCTTAATAACTCTATCTAACACATACATGCTCAAGTCTTTTAAGATTTTTTCTGCTCAAATTTTTTGCAACTCTTCAACTTTTGACAACTTTTATACATTGAATGTTCATAACGTCCAAATATCAATATTATGTAAAACTTAACTTAAAGAAAAAATCTTTAAATACAAAATATATAATATAAATAAATAATCTTAAGGTATATATTCACCAAAATCTACAATTTAATACTAAATTAAATTAATGGAAATCTAAAGTAACTTCCACGTAGTACAACCAAATTTAGTGGCGGTGAGAATAAGATTCTTCCATAAGAATGTTTTATGGCATTAATAGAAAAGCATTAAGTTGGCTTAATTATAGGAAAAAGAGGGCATAAAAAGGTCAATACATTTCCTATGGGAGTATCTTTTCCCCTGGTCGTGCTCGTGCCAGTTGGGCAGAACGTACTTGTTTGGCGGTATATTCATATTATCCTACTAAAAAGTAGGATAACGATAACGAATTGTTTGGATAGTTATAACTATCTTGCCTCTAATAATGTTCGGCGCTTATAATATTTATGATGGGATTGGATATTTTAAATGTTTTTAGGTTGAGGGAGGGTAACATCTCGAATGGAAGATGATTTCTCTATAAAGAATTTTTCGTGGTTACGTTACACGAAATGAGCATTAAAGGAGTCATTTTTCTTTCTCCAAATCTACATCGTTCTGAAATTTGAAGGGATATGAGAGGAACCCGCTACCATGTGATGTTCAATTTGATTGGATTGGAAGCATATGAAGTGAGACAATGGACCAAGAGAAGGTACTATTTTAACTAAATGTGAGAGGGGTATGGAAAGATCCACCAAAACACACACTCACACGAATCTATTGCTTAGCGAAACTTTGTCTAATTTGACAAAGGATCCCATCTTATTAGCCAACAATTCGATTTGGTTTGGATTTTTAATAACCAAGGGAAGGGGGTACACCCTGAGCCACATTGGAGTTGCTTTGATTTTAGATTTTGAAGGATCGAAAATGGAGGTTGAAGTGCTGAAAAAGACTCCATGTTTGCCAAAGATGTATAGATAACGTGTATTCAATGTACTTTAACTCTTAGTATTATATTTAAACTCTTGACATATATTGTAGTTTTACTCTTTTCGCCTTTTATATTATAAAGTTCTTAGTAACTTTTGTAACCCTGACTCTTTTCAAAAATTTAACATTACACACACGCACAAATTCATTTTCGTGGTAGTTTTATCTAACCTCCAGGGTACACCAAATTATATTTGCCTTGTAGCTTGAGGACCTCTCTTACTCATCTAAAGAGTTTTCTCCCATCAATGTTATATTGAGATAAAACACCATATCTTTCAGTAATGCTTTAGTTTTTGGATCTACCTTAAACCCTAAGATCGATGATCATTTTATTTTTAAATGCTCTCCTTATTAAGAGATAAGAGGATAATTATTATCTATTAAAAAATTTACTCTGTTGTCTCCATACACTTATGACTTATGAATCCTAGAGATGATTGCCCCTCTTCTTCCAAGAGATGTTTGATCTTTGTCAACAACATTTTAGGTAGAATTCCCCTAAAATAACTTGCACATGATTAATTATTTCCTACTTGCAATCCTCTCATGTCATTAATAGGAAGAGCCCCCATGTCTAAATTCTAAGCTCATATGGTAGACCCACCCAACATCAAAAACCATATTAATCACTTGGGCTGACACCCATCACTTACTTCTTTAGGCCTTGACTATCAAAAGTATTTCTCTATAACAAGAAGTTTGATCACATTTTATGTGACCTTTCTCTTTTTTATCGTCCTCATTATTTTTCATTCTATTTGTTTGGTACTTTCTAGTTCCTCTTTTGAATTTAGTTTGTTTTTATGTATTCCTTAGGAGGACTTTATGTGCTCCATTTTTCTTTAAAATTATATTATATCTTTCGTCATCTTATAAATTGATTATAAACACTAATACATAAATATGATCGTAATAGCTTTTGCATTATCTTAACAATTTTTATAATATAAAATTTGGTCGTAAGATTTGTATGAATCATCCAATTGTGAATCTACAAAGAGATTCATTTTATTTCAAATAGAAAGAAAGATAAGAAAAAGGGTAAGGTCTTATCTTTCTTTTTGAGTTTTCAATTTCATGTGTACAATATTCCCCATAGATATATGAAATACATTTGCTTACTATAAGGAGGATCCTAATCCAGAATAAGAATCATTAAAAAAGATATTTATTAAATCAATAACAAGAATCCCAGTTAAAGTACCTATCAACCAAAGAGGAATCCTTTTAGTAATATTGGCCATTTCTCTTATTCGCTTTCAAATTGTATCAAGTAATTATGCTCAAGACATAAAACAATCCTATATATGTATATGAGATCTCTATGACTTGGGTGAGAAAGAAGATTTTCATTGTTCCTAATTGAGAAAATAATTGGAAAATAGAAATGACAAGCACAAAATAAGTAACAACCTCCTATAAAGGTTCGTACGATTGAATTTAACATTTTTTTTCATTTAGATTTGATTGTATCATAAATCACTCCATTATTTAGTTTATATAGAACTTATTATTGTGTGAATTATATTGTTGATATTGATCCTAAGAAAAAAATTGAAAGTACAATTGGTTTGTGAACGACCAACCATTTCATTATGAGAATTGGCCAAGGTCTATTTACAATAATTATTACCTCCTAAAATAAAGTAGATCTAAAAAAATTATCGAATTACTCATATTATATAATTTTTAATGATTCTATTATAAATGAATTTAATAATCTTCACACTTAATTTAAAATTATTCTTATTATATAATTTTGATAATTCTATTATAAATTAACTCTCTCTAATTAATACATTTTTAATTTTTAAAATTTTCTTCTATTCAAACTCTTTACAACTCTTACACTCTAACTTTTAACTTATATACATTGAATGATTCGTACCCTCCAAATCTCATTATTACATAAAACTTAATTTAAATAATAAAAAAAATTAAATAACTCCATATAAATATATATTCAGGGGGTCTTAGTAGTTCATGGGATCTCATATTCGATTGTGACTCCATAACTTATATCTACAATTTAATTTTAGCTTAACTTCATCATAAATAAGATGCCAAAATATACCTAAAAATTAAATTACCTTATATCGGTAGGATTCTTCCGTTATAATGTTTTATGTCATTAATAAAAAGCAATATTAAATATGATTCATTGCCTTTTTCTTTTAAATTACTTGTAAGGTGAGGATGGTACTGTCATTTGATAGGTTCAACAAACATAAGCGACAAAGATATTATATCCTTGGAATGTTTTACACTTGTTAAATATATATTTTAGTATGATATGATAGGAAGATTTTGGAGTTGTGAAAACAATTTTAAGATGTGCAGATTATGTGTATTCGATTTGCGATAAAAATTATGTTTAAAAATTAGTTTGAAATAAATATTAATAAATTAGTTTTAAATTTGATTATCATAAAAAAAAGATTTTTTGTTTAGAAAAAGCTGTATATTTTAAAAATCATTATTTTGAATTTGATGTAATGTTATAGGTAGATTGAGGTCATATGTTTTTAATGAGATTTTTTGGTTAAAAGTAATGGAGTTATTAATTAATATTGAATTTTTTATTGAGAGAAATTATTTAGCAAATTCAAGTTAGAGATTTCGAGGTTGATATATCTTGGCATATTTCTAAATAGATATATTTAAAATATTTGTACTAGTTTATCTTCGTGTATTCTTTGAGATGTGTCTCTTCTATTTGCTTTTTGATTATGAAGATACATGTAATCTACAATGGTTGTCAGAATTGGTAATAGTGTGAGATGTTAACAAAAATGACCGATATAAAATTTGATATCCATTTGATTATCATACATAAGTTTTTCTTCTTGTTTCAAAAAGGTAATAGAAAAATCACAATATCTTAAACATACAATAAAATTTGTTGTCCATTTTTTCAGAAACAATTTTTCAAACCTAATATAACCGTATAAATAAATTGAAACCATCTTTCACTAAAAATAATAAACTAATTAATTAATTTGATATATAACAAATCTAAAAAAAACCTAAAAAATAATCTCTTTTAACATTTTGAAAATACATATATATAGGCAAACCTTAAACTTTTAAGAATAGGTGTAATAGACAATATTGTCCTACCAAAAAGGACGATAGCGAATTGTTCTATGAGGAAAAAATAGTTGTAACGAAGGAAGTGGTCCTATGCGAGAGGACTCCTAAATTTTCTCATGGAGTATTGTAGAATAAATATAGGCGTATATGTAGCAAAAGTGGTCCCACGAGATTAAAATTTTGATTGTATGCTCCAATTTTATAGAAGATAATATTTAAAATGATAATATATTTATTTATAATTAATGTTTACACAAATTTTGACCACTCATAAATTTACACTTGGTATAATATCTTCCTAAAAAATAGAAGCGGGTATGAAAAACTACCAACCCCACCTTTTTTTCACCCCCTTAAACTTTCCTCCTAAAAATTAACTAGCTCCTTATTTTTAGGAAAAGATTCTAAAATATACTATTGCATGCCTTTTATTTCTCATGGGACTACCAACTCATTAAAAATAAGAGCAACAACCCCCTCCATGGGATCCCTGCCTAAGTAACTATTTTGCCTCCAAAAGTGCGGATAAAATTGAAAATGAGACTAGATAGTTTAAATGCCATGACAAAATGGTGAGTCAACATGGTGCGTATGGAGGAGGTTAATGTGGTTGAAAATGTCAAAGGATGGTCCTGCAGATTTACTAGTTCAACAAACAAAATAGATATTGATATTTCTCCACCTTTAAGAGACAAAGACATTATATGAGTGTAATGGTGGTGAAGATATTTCTCCACCTTTTCAACAATAATTTTCACTAAAAGTGATGGAGTTGTTAATTAATGTTATAAGTGGTGGAGGTTAATGTGGTTGAAAATGTCAAAGGATGGTCTTGCAGATTTACTAGTTCAACAAACAAAATAGATATTGATATTTCTCCACCTTTAAGAGACAAAGACATTATATGAATGTAATGGTGGTGAAGATATTTCTCCACCTTTTCAACAATAATTTTCACTAAAAGTGATGCAGTTGTTAATTAATGTTGAATTTTTTAATAAGATAAATCATTTAATAAATTTAAAATAGGTAAAGATATTTTTTAGATAAGTATATTTAAGATATTTGTATTAATTTATTTTTGTATATTCTTTGAGATATGTCTCTTGTTCTATAAGGTAGTCAGGAATGGTGGAGTGTAATATTATGCAATATTGACAAAAATGGTTGATCTTAAATTTGGCATTCATTTCACTGTCATACACAAGCTTTTCTTCTTGTTCAGAGAAGGTGGTTGGAAAATCGCGATATCTTAGGCATACAATAGAGTTCAGCGCTCATTTTATTAGGATAGAGTTTCTCAAACCCAATATAGTATCAAGTGGGTTGTAGTCCAACATGAGGATGATGGTGTAAAAGGTGTTGCCTAGCTATCCACAAATGTACAAATCTTAGGAAATACCAAAAACAAATAAGGTTGAGATCGTGTCTCGGGTAAATTTGGCAAAATAATACCCCTTAGAGCTTGACACTAAGCCAAAGAAGTATTTTTTACACCTAATCCATGTAAAAGGTAGAGTTTCAAAAAAAAAAAAAAAAACCAACATAGTAGTATGGGTAGATTGAGAGCATCTTTCACTAGTTAGTGGTTAAATTATGAAGAAAGTAATGTAATCGTTAATTAGTGTGATATGTAACAAATCCAAGATAGGTGTCTTAAAAGGAATATATTTTGGCATTTTTCAAGTAAATATATACACACCAACTTTAACTTTTAATGAACATTAATTCTGTTGATGGAGGTAACCTACAATTACGATTAGCGTGGTAGTGGAGTGTAATAGTATGAAATGTCAATAAACATGGTTAACCTTAAATTTGAGGTCCATTTGATTTTCATAAAGCAGTTTCGACCTTAAAATTAGCATCAATTTGATTGTCATATAGAATTTTTTCTTCTTACTTAGAGAATGTGATTTAAAAATAGTGATATTTTAGGCTTACGATGGAGTTTGGAACCATTTTTTCACTTTTTTCCGAGCTAGACTTAGTGCTATAGTTATATTGAACTATCTGTCACTAATAAACAAAAAATTACAAAAAAATAATAATTATTAATCAATATAATATACGACAAATCTAAGATAAACACTCCAAAATTGATATCCTCAAAAAATATATCTAAGATATCCACATTAATATATAAATTAAATTAAATTAAATTATTACTTTAAGAATATTCATTATCATAATACAACAATGTTGACAAAAATATTTGTGTGATAAAGTAAAAGATGCATTAGGTCATCAAATTACACTACTTTTCTTCAGCTTATTGTTAATGAGATGTGGGTAGTTTGGCTATACCCAGCTCAACACATGCTCAAATCATGATAATATGTTAGACAGATTATGATCGATAGAGATGTTTGTAGGGCCCGCCATAACTGTGATGTTGTGTTTAGAACTCATAATAGCCATGATGATATTTGTAAGACCATTCATAACCATTATGATAATTGTAAGGGGGATATGAACTTCCCATTTATATCTCAAATTAGTTCATAACACCAATGCAAAACATTCCAATTTATAATTCTAAATTCTAAAAAATATATTTACCAATAATTTAAAAAAACAAACTTAAAGTATTATTCTATAGAACCCCAAGCACCTACGAGTGAATATATTTGAGAGTCAAAAGTTGAAGTGATTATAGAAATATAAAAAAATTAATACCAATAACTTGTCTTTCATAAATGGGATTCTAAGGTGTGCGTATCATGTTTATTCACATTTTAAAAATTTAGAAGATTAATTGTATTACAACATGTGCACTTTGTTTTGTAGTAATGATGGTGTATTTTTTATAAAGTAATTTTATAGTAATGAATTTTTTAATTTTAGCGGGGGGGGGGGCGGGGAATACGCAACTTTGCCTTTTAAAATTCTTTATTATATCTATATTATATAAGTACAATTTTTTTTAAACTTTTGTTTAATAATTTAAATGATATCACCACATGTACAGGTAAAGGTGAAATAATTTATTGTAGCAATTTTCATATTTAAATATTTTTTTGTTGGTATGTATAATTAAATATAGATGGAGATAGAGTATTCTTAATTTTTTAAAATATTATTGTTCTAGTAAATGAGGGTTTTGATTTCTTTTTCTAAGATGAGTTAACTATATACAATTATGATAATGTAAGTTATATTTTGAAGGTCAGTAATAGGGTTAATCCATCTCTTTGTATTTGTTAGATCATACAAAATGAACAAAGAATCATTAAGTAGTAGAGCAAAATAACAAAATAAACCACACACACACACACATATGTAATAACATAAATGAATGACCTCTAATTAAGCATCCACAATACATGTAAGATACAATAAATAATGACTAAATAATTATGACAATCAAATATGTAAAGAAACAAGGAAATATAAGGCTTTTATCTCATTTACGCTTTATACTAAATTTTCCTCTACAATATGGACCGAGAAAACCATAGACAACACCATTAGAATGATCGTCTGAAACTCAAAGCCTTCTTTGAGACTTATATCAAGACTGTACAAATGCTTTTGATAAACAGTTGGACTCTGAAATATGTGCTTTTGTGTTTTCTCGTCTGCTCATGCTCTTCATTTCCTTGCCTTGGTTTTGCACATTGTGACTCCCATTTGTTTGTAATGACAAAAAGATTTTAAACCCAAATTGTTAAGGGAAACAAAGTTCAAGGGCCTACATTAGGATTCAAATGGCTAGTGTGAACTAACTATACCTCTAATAGTCAGACCCCTTGCATTGGAAAATATATTGATAAACATAAATTACATGATAGAAATAACTGCACTATGTGCAGTAAAAGTGCTCTACAATAGAATTCTATCTCAGACAATGATATGTTCTCTAATGATTGCTCCCTTCATTGAATTAACTACAACACTTGTTTATTTATAGGTGCCTTTGAATTCAAAATCAACAATATTGATGCCCACATGAACTTCCAATTATTAGGACCTAAAAAAAGGGGAATGGAGAGATGGGTGTACCCAACTTAAAGGGGACATGAAGAACAAGACCAAGATAAAATTAGGGATGAGCATTTGGAAAGTTGGAAGTCGAAAAGAGTGCCAATACTCTCAAACTTAGACTAAATTGCTCCCACAACTAGATAAATGAGCTAATATTCATCAAATAAAACTAAATAAATGTCAAGGAGCAATTTTTTGATGTCTACATAATACCCCATTTTTAGGTGTCTACACAATGCTTTTCACAATCGGCATACAAACTGGCACAAAGATTTTAGTTTTTTCGGTTAATATAAAGAGATCTCCAACACACTAAAAAATGTGTCAAATTTTAACAATGTCTGCGACTTTGTGATCATAAGAGTATTGTAGGGGAGGATATTTTGAATCCTTGCTTAGGCTATGAACTTCCTCAGTGTATAAATAAATTTAGGTCCTACTTTGCTTCTTATTATTTTGTGTTAGGGTTTTAACGTACTATGTTGGTTATTATTTTGCATTGGTGGGCCTCAAATTCCTAGTGTGTATTTGTACCACGGTGTATTGATTGGTATAGATTCATTGCAAACTTTTTAGGGTGAACATCCATCATTTTGTATGCTAATGATTTGTGCCATTTTAGTGTCCTAATTTTATAATATCCTAATGTATAAACAACATCAAGTGGAAATATTAATATAAAAGTGGGAGGCTAATGATCAAATTCCCTTCAAAAGCTAAGACAATTCATCTTTAAACAAAGAAACACATGACTAAATATGTATTTACTACAATCCTTCAAAAAAAATTATAATCCAATTAAATTTTTTGCTTTTATTGCATACAATCATTTGAAAATTTCCACCTTATTTTACAGTTTAAAATGTTCATATGGCCATCAAATTCAAGGAAAATTAATTGTATTTTACTATTAAGAAATGTTTATATACATTATAACCCTTGGTTAGGAGTTGTTAAGTTTAGGAAAACAGTATTCTGGAAATGTAGAATTAGTTTCTATTTTTTGTTATAATCATACCAACCTTACAAAATTTTGTTTTTATTTATGGTTATGGCTACTTTGGGATGAGATGTCACCTTGAGGAAACATATGTTATCTATGGTAATTCTATAGAATTTTAACCACTACCCTCAGTTATTGAATTAGAAAACTAGAACATGAGCTTTTTCCCATGCTCTTATAAGAACACTAGAACTTAAGCATGGTGCCTTAAAAATGATGAATGAATGTTGAGTTGGATTTTAACCCAAGCCCTTTCAGATGAGAACCGTAAACTAGCACCTTATAGCAACTCAACCATCTCCACCACTGATGAACTTTGCAAAATATAAATGGAATGTTTTGGAAGGGTGAGGGTTTAAATTTGAAAGTCCATCATGTCTGGTTAGGTAAAATTTCCATGACGGTCTTTGTTCAACATTGCCCTTCAAATGCTAGGAAAGCTCATTGTAAAGGATGATTGAATTCTAAGAATACACACACACACATGTATACGTGTATGTATGTATGTATATATGTACGTACATATAATATATGCATACATACATAGATGTGTGTGTGTGTGCGCGCATTTCAATAAACATCATTATCATAATAAATAACATTTGGAAAGACATGTTATACAAAAATCTGAAATGAAACATCAATGGTTATAAAATTTGTTGTTATAGGGCTTTCTATAAACTTTTCACTATCCTTATGTTTTGTGGAAGCCTTAAGACTTTGATTGTGTATATTTTTAGATGGTCTTTCAAATTTATTTCCTCCCTTTTTGTGGGGTCTACTTGTTGGTATCACATATAAAGTGGTATGAATTGGCCTTTAGTTGGTTTATAATAATCTTTGTTTTTTATTTAATTATTGCACCTATGTATACTTTTTGATCGTGTTTAAAAGTAAGGTTGAATTTTGTGTGGTGTTATTCCTCCTCCTTCCTAGGTTGATTTTTCCACATGCTTAACCCATGAATTTTTCCTTTAAATAATTATTTATTTCCTGTTTACCATTTGGGCATTCTCAATAGTTGATGTTCTAACCTTTTATACACTTGAACTCATGCCATTCCCTACACCACCTTTCAACCCTCCGCTAGGTAAATCCTTGGTGTACTGAATAATGTGGACCAATAGATTGCTTTATAATTTATTTACATGCCTAAATTGGTGCAAATATCTGGTGTAAAGAATTGTATAGCTTGATTTCAATATCAAGTTTACATAATGTTGTAACAAATGGTTTAGATTCATTTCAATGTCAAGTTTACATAATGTTGAAAAAAATGGTTTAGATTTATTTCAAATTGTTTGGGGCTCAATCTACGTATTCCATACACCAAGGATTTACACCATTTTAGTGTTTGCCCTAATTTCCTAATGTCATGGTAAACAAGACCATGTGGAAGTATGAATATAATTGTAGAGGCCAATGATCAAATTTGTAGGGTGGCCTCTAATTACAAGACAATCATTAGCAACTAATATTAAGAGACTGCAAATTTACTCTATAGTCTTTCAATCTCTTCATATTAATATCTCTACAATCTTGTTGAGATATGAAGAGACAACAAGATAGCAAAGGTCATTGCTTGAATTATCTGGTTCAAATAATATTAAAAAAATATACTCTACATGAAAATTTAATGTTGCCCTTCATTTGAAAGTGAAATTAAAATTTATAATTCTTTTGTTGGTTAGAGACCTCTTTGAAGGGAAAATAAGGGTATGGGATTTACAATATTTATTTTTAATTTATCCCTCATATGTTGGATTCAATCAGTAGTGAGATATTAACCCACTAGAGGTTATACTTGATGGTTGACCCTTTAAATTTGATATGACAGGTTATTTTCCAAGCATTTCCCTTCAAATGCTAAAAGGGTTAAGATTCAAATAAAGTAACATCAAAGTATAAAAATATTTGGATTTTAATTATTAAGAAAACTTTGATTGTATTTTACAGTAAAAAAAGTGTAAATGCAGTTATACAACATTAAATTTAACACTTGATTAGTAACTGTTAAGTTTAGGGGAACACTAAGGTGGTGCAAATTTATGGTGTACAAAATGGTGTAGATTTGTGCAAGGAAGACTGTTTTCCAATTTATTAAATTGGTTTAAATAATTAGTGTATGGATGGGATAGATTCATTCTAAATTATGTGAAATGATTATGCACATCAAACAATTACACTACTTTAGTGTTTGCTAAAATTATTAATAAGTTACACAAAATATGACGTGTTGGCTGAATATTTTGTCAGCCAGCTAACTGATAAGCAAAATAGGTCTGATCAACCACATCAAGGGAGATTGGTCATCCAAATTTGTAGGTTTACCACATCTAAAGGGGACAAATCTCTCCTCTCATCAAGGGGAGGTTCCCTGTTAAATATGAGGAGCTAATACTATAAATATAAGTAGAAAATACCACTCAGGGGTAGAATAACGCCATCCATCTCTCTTTTTTTAGAGATGATGTTCACAAACAAAGGAGAAATCTTGGTGAAGACACTAAAGGCACTTCTCTTCTTTTAGAAGGGGTCTTGTAGCAAACAGCAGGAGTTCTTTCAGGTAATGACAAGAAACTGGTAACAAAGTGTAGTAACCAGCATGATGAAATAGAACACAAAGTTTCCACCTCAGCTACCCAAAGAGTGAAATACAAAGGATAATGGGGTCACAAAGTCATCCCAGAATCTTTGACACAAAAAGGAACTAAAAACACACACTGAAGACAACTATAACAGCACAAAGTCTGAAAGTAACTGACTTCAGGACATCTTCCTTATCACTTCCACTAGTTCTGCTTGTTAGATAAAATAAACAAAAATGCATCTAAAAGACAGACATAAGAACAATCTCTTAAAATGGCATAAGCTATAACAACACAAAGTTTGCAAGTAACTTGCTTTCTCATTCAGATAAAATAATATGAACAACAATTTGAGCTCAAAGTCTCAGTGTTTGCCTTTTAATTTGGGCAGAGTCTTGCTTCTGTGATAAAAAAGATCTCCCTTAAAATGACGCAAGGGAATACAATATATAGTATCCAATAAAAACTTGGTGCTTTGCTCCATGGAATGACCCATGATGTACTCAATGCATTGAAGGCATTTTCAGTTTTGTCAAAGAAGGACATGCTGGAACAGAGCGGCCACCTTAATTGTGGCATGTTGATTCATCTCAAATGACTTCTCTTGGGCTTGAATCATCTGGTCTATCACCTAATGTCTGCATAGCTGTCCACCTTACCTTTACCCCAAGGGAGATAAATAATCCGCGCCTTTAATGTTTGCAGGCTCAAATATCTATCTAGTGGACTATTCCACCTATTGGAATAACTGTTGTGTAGATATTTCCAGTCTTCCCTCTTTCCTGCTACAATTTGAGCCCTCGAGCTATCTTTTCCCCTTTTTGGTTCTTTTGATTCTTCCTCTCGGGGGTCCTTTCGCCTTGAAGGTCTTTGAAAGAATTTGGGTCCATGCTTAGGCCTGCAAAGATCACAGCTATTTCATTGCCACAAATTTGACGTCTTCGAGTCCGTCATCATTTGTAAACCACTAGCTAGTTGGTTACCCTAAATTTGATGGCTACAGGCCCATCATCCTCCTTAGCAATTCCTTTAGGTCTTTCTTGCTTGCTTTGGCCGCTTTCTGCTAATATTAACAAGTGACACATGGCATTTTCCACTGTGAAACAGGTGAGGACACTTGGCAGCATCCGATTGACTTATAGAAGCTTTTAGATACCTTTTGAGAGTCCTATGGAAGATGACACATGGTAGCTTCCACTGAGCTTTAGAAACATTATAGAAACATTCATGACTCATTTGGATTCATGTGGATGCAAAAACTTGTCGCGCTCCGCTGAGTTATAACGAGACACGTGGCACATTCTATTGCTTTTAGAAACAAGTTGTAATGTGTCCTGATAGATGACACTTGGCAGCTTCCACTCATTTTAACAACTCACCAGAGGCCCACCACAGTCTTTACTCAATATCAAAACAAAAGGAAGAAATTGTAGATGTTGACACTTGGCAGTTTCTACTGAGCTTTACAAGGGACACATGGCACATTCTGCTACTTTTAGAATAAACATATTAAAACCTTTTGTTGTTGCCACTTGGCACCCTCCATGAAACTCTAAGAGAAGCTTTTTGAAAGAAGCTTTGAAGCTTATAAGAAACTTAAAACATGGATGTAGACACTTGTTACGCTCCACTAAGTTAGAATGGGACATAAGGAGGAAACTGTGAATGTTGACACTTGGTGGCTTCTATCGAGCTTTACAAGGGACAAGTGGCACATTATGCTGCTTTTAAAAATAAAATGTAATGTGTCCTAGTAGATGACACTTGTAGCTTCTGCTCTCGAGCTTTTTCCTTTTAGGCACTCCTTTGAACCATTGAATTGTGAAGCGGTTGAACTTAATAAATTTTGACAAAGCGCTTGACTCTTTGAAGCTTGCCGACGACGTTGAACCTTGAACCCATTGAACCCTTGACTAAAAAATCTTGAAAAATGAGGAATTTGAAAACTCAGAACAAATTTCAAGAAGGGTAGAGATTATTTTGGTCTATTGAACTAAAATAGTTCACATGTTGTCCCAAAAAATGAGTGATATTTTTGGGGACAACTGTTGGCTCCAGTTGGGAAACTTCCTTCAGTTGAAAACTTGGAATAGCTGAGGGGAGTAGAGACCAGAATCTCCAGTGCCTTGAAGTATGCCATTGGGATATGGGGTCACGCTACCCAGAAAGAAAGGCTCCAAAAAATGAAAATGAACAAAAGAAAGTAGAAACAAAGACTATATAAATATACATATGTACAGGTGAACTTATCTGATACTTCAAAAATTGAAGTGCTTCAGATGCTACCCATTGTGAGGCAAAGAAAAGAGTGTGCCATCTTGATGCCTCAACAAGAAACTATTTTCACCATTGAGCTGATAAATAGTAAAAGGGCCCCTCCACAGGGAATCAAACTTTCCATGCATTCCCTTTGGTTCTCTCCTCTTATGCCACAGGAGGACTTGATCTCCAATCTAAAAATCACGGTTCTTTACTTTCTGGTTGAAGAGCTTCTTCACCAGACATTGATGGGCAACAATTCAATCCACCACCATAGTTCTCTACTATCCAGTTTAGTCAGGGACATGATCGTCTTATTGATAGAGCTTTCATATGTCTGATCTTCAATTGCCTTAGCCAATTTCAATGTTGGCAATTCTAGGGTGATTGGTATCTCAGCATTGAGTCCATAAAGAATTTGGAAGGGAGACATACCAATTGCCCATTTTGGTGTAATTTTATCTGCCCATAAAGCATCAACCAATGTTTTATGGCATGTTCTTTGATTGTCATCCACTAGCTTCTTGATGATAGTCACCAGGTTCTTGTTACTTGATTCAGCGTGTCCATTCCCTTGTGGAAAGTAATCAGAAGAGTGGGAGAGGGTGATCCCATAGTAAAAATTGAACTGAGTAATATTTTGGGAAGTGAATCAAGATGCATTGTTAGTGACAATATTGGTTGGGACTCCAAACCTATAAATGATGTTCTCCTTAAGAAAATTGCATACTACTTCTAAAGTAGCATGCTTGGTTGGGATAGCTTCTACCCACTTGGTGAAATAGTATGTGGCTAAGAGGACATAATCATGTCCAGCACTCGAAGATGGATTTACAACACCAATAAAATTGATTCCCCATTACTGGAATGGCTCCTCTATGACCCCCAGTTTGAGAGGCAGGGCAGCTAACTTGGGTCTCCCAACAAACTGCTGGCATAGTTCAGATTTCCTTACCCACTTGTATGCATCTTGAAAGAGAGTTGGCCAGTAATGCCTAGCTTGCAGAATTTTATGGGCAGTTACAGGAGCAAAGAAATGTTCTCCACAAGCTCAATTGTGGAAGGACTCCAAAATTTATCTTTGTTGCTCCTTGTCCACGCAGCAAAGGAACACTCCATCAAGGCTCCTCTTGTACAGGCCGTTGTCCCAGATGACAAAATTGGTAGCTTTTACTTTGACAGTCCTCCTTTCTTTACGAGATAGGTGGGTAGGACACTCACCATAAGTAAGGAAATGAGCAATGTTTGAATACCACTCATTTGTGGGGGAGACAAAGAGGATTGTTGGCGTGTGTTCTTCTTCTAATTCTTCATGCCCTATTTCTTTAGGTCTGTTGTCAGCAATCAATTAGCATAGGCCTTTTCTCCGCACCAAATTTGTTGGTTTGATGACTATATCAAACTCTTAAATTTTTTCAATCTAATTGCCTCTTTTCATCCCAAAATCCTATTGAGTTAATATGGATTTGACTGTGGTGTCAGGAACCAGGGCAGCAGTGTTAGAATTCAGAATGTAAAAATGAAAATGCTTCACTACCTTGACCACTGCATAAGCATGCTTCTCCATGTTTGAGTACTTCAACTCATGAGCTTTGAGAGGACAACTCATGAAAGAAATGGGAGATTCCACACTTTCTTAGTTTTACTAAACTAGAATTGCTGAAAGTGTGTGTTCAGAAGCATAACTATATAGGTGAATTCCTTGTTGTAATCTGGACATACCAGAATTAGGGTGTGGGCAATGGCTGTCTTTATTTCTTGGAATGCCAATTTACCTTCTTCAGTCCAGCTGAAGATGGCCTTTTCCTTCATCATATTTACAATATGACGAGTCTTCTCGGCAAACTCGGGGATGAACTTTCTTAAGAAATTCACCTTTCCAAGGAAAGAGTGAATTGTAGTCTTACTTGTGGGCAAAGTAAGCTCTTGGATGGACTTGACTATGTCTGAGTCAATATTTATGCCTTCTTATAAAACAATGTGTTTGAGAAGCTTCCCTTTTGTCACTCTAAAAATAGACTTCTTGGGGTTTAAGGAAATGCCATTTTGGCAACAGCATTCCAACACTTATTGCAAATGGTGCACATGATCTGGGCAATGCTTAAAAAAGATGGTCAAGTCATCAAGATAAACTACAATGAACTTACCTATTTCATCCTTGAAATCAAGGTCCATTGCTCTTTGGAAGGTGGCACCAACATTTATCAAGCCAAGAGGCATCTTTTTATATGAAAATGTGCCCTAAGGCGTAGTGAATGCAGTCTTATATTGGTTTGCTTCACAAACTTCAACCTGATTGTATCTTGAAAAGCTGTCTAGCATTGATAACATCTCTGAACCAGTCACTATCTGAAGCACTTGATCCATGATGGGTAGAGGATAGTTATCTTTTAAGAATGGCTGATTTAAATTCTTGAAATCTACACAAAGGCAAATTTTGCCATTCTTCTTTCTTGCAGGCACTATGTTGGCAATCTATGTGGAATGATGGATTGGGAAAATGATTTTAACATTCAACATTTTTTATATTTCAAACATAATAGTACCAGATATTTTCAGATTATACTACCTAGATTTTTGCTTGTAAGGCACCAAATCACTTTTGAGAGGAATGTCATGGCAGATTTCTTCAGACCTGAGTGAGTTCAGATCATCATAAGAGTATGGTAGGACATCCATGTACTAACTAAGCAAAGTAGTGAACTTGGATCTCTCCTCAGGAATGCAGCATTTCTCAATGTTCACCATCTTGGGGTCTTTGGTACCTAGATTTACTTGATCAAACTCCTGGGAGGAGCTTGAATTTGCTTGTTGCTATTTGATAAATTTGTCATGCTTATCAAACAACTTCTCAAGGGAAACCAGGCCTTTAGGAATCTTATTCCCTTTAAGTTGTAGGAACTTTTCACCTGCGTCTGCATTTGATCCAAGGGCTGGTTCAAGCTATTGAGGTTCATTACCTTCAAAGTGAAGCTGTTGAAAGCTATCCTTTTGTTCCAGGAAGACAATGATTTGATTGTCATTGTTAAACACCTGCCAATGACTGGCATTATCAGGTACACTTGGTTAAAAGACTAGCTCTATTGTGTACCTATCTCCTTTGAAGTCAGGGTGAGGAACTAAAAGAGTGGCTAAAATGGCCAAAGCATCAGCTCGATCATTGAATTCCCTGGGAACTGCAGAGATGTTGAAAGCATCAAAGTTTTTAATTTGGTCCTAGACTAGATTACGGTAATGATGCAATCTCTCATTTTTGGTTTGGTATAGGTTTCTCACCTGACAAACCACCAGTTCAACATCTCCTTTAGCATGAAGGAGCTTGACACCTTTCTCACGAGTAGCCTTCAATCCAAGTAAGAGAGATTCATACTCAGATGTGTTATTGGTCTTACTAAAGTACAACTTATATGATGAAGGAAAAATATCTCCTTAAGGAGATATCAACACAATCTCAACTCTTAAACTGGTAGAAGAGCAGCTGCCATCAAATTTTAAAATCCATACCTCTTTAAACACTAATTTTTCTTTGGATTCTTCTTCGTTTGAAGAGGGGAATTCTTCTACACTTACATTGTGCTCCACCAATTTTTTTGTTGTTCCAGCTGAAAGTATTTCCAGGTTGACACCTTCAAGAGCTTCAATAAGCACTTCATGAACTTCTTTCATGGCTAAAAAGTAGATACCCATGCCCAAAGACTCAAACATAATTTGAGCTTCAGGTGTTGATGATTGAGTAACAACATATTTTGCTTCCTTCTCAGGGAGAAATCTCTTCATAACACCTTAGACTGGGATTCTTGCTTCAGCTAGGTCCATGCGCAATTCACCTCCAACGTCCTTGCAAAAATTCTATTGAAGAAGGATGTCATATGATGCTGAGACGTCAGCTACCAAGACAGTCATCTTGATTCTTTTGTCTGAGAATGCTGCAAATGCAAATTGAGCATCCTTGATTAGTCTTATCAATGGTACTTGCTTGTTCTCCATGGAGAAGCATCTACCAAAAATTTTGGTCAATGTGAGACCAAAGGATTTTATCACTTTGGTAAGCATGACATTGTCTGAAGCTCCAGAATTAATTATACAATTGCTCAGCTTGTGACCATTTATCAATAGGGAAACATAGAAAGGCTCTATTTTCTTAGGGGCAACAGGAAGAGTAATGACAAGGTTGTTTGGGATAGACATGTTCCTTGGAGGATCATGAGTTACCTTTTTAGCATCTTGTCTTGAAGGGATGGTTTGGTTATTTACACATTGAACTAACTTGTCCAATTGCTCAGGATTAGACTGTAGAAATTCAAATTCAGATATTTAAATTTTGGTTTTCTTTATATAGTCAATTATGTCAAATGTTTGGAAAGAGCTAAGAGCAGGGGATGGGAGTTCATCCTTTTAGTTTTTAGAAGGGGAAGGATTGGTCTGTGAATTTGAAAATGGAGGTGAAGGTGTAATTGAGGTACTCACTTTTTTTGCAGTCACCGGGTCTTTTGGCTAAAAAGGCAGACTGGTTCCCCGCTTGGCAATCAAAATTGCTAATTGAGGTCACTTATCTATCTTCTCTTTATCAGATTGCTGAGCTAATTGATTCTTGGATCAGGTGAATACAACTTATGATCCCTCAGCTGCATTACCTTCACTTTTGGGTTCATCCTGATAATTCAAGAAACTAATGTTGGAGTCATTAGCTAATTCTTCTTCTTCCTCAGTGAAGAGATTAGCGTCATCTTCAAGATTCAACTCAGGCTAGAATGAGAAATTTGATTCAGCTTCAAGATATCCAATTGCTAAGTTGGTTAGAGGTGCTTCAAGGGTAAGGTCCTCTATGGAGGAGGAAGGCAATTTACTTGCCCTTGGTTCCTGGCAGCATTGCCTTGATATGACTGATTAGGGAATGTCCTCCTTGGTGCATCTTTGTATGAAGGAGTAGATGACATCCCTTGTGCCATTTGTTTTCTGAGGGCCAATAATTTATTTGGTAGCTTCTGTACCATTGGATCAATGGTGGCTGAATGTGAGTATTCAGAGGAAGAAGAAGATTTACCTCTGTTTAGATCTCTCCTTATCTTTCTTACCAAGATAAGGTCATCTTCTACCTCAGTAGCCAAGTCTTGAGCAGCCTCAAGGTCTATGTGGTTAGCGCGTCTTAGTCGAAAACTCACTTCAGACAGATGAGAGTTGATGAAGAAGCATTTGAGGTTTTCAGGTGTTGGCTGGGCAATTGTAGGAATTCTATTCCTCAACTTGTCAAACTTTGCTATGAAATCCTTCATAGGTTCATGAGGTTCCTTCTTCATCTATGTGAGCTAGGCCAATAAGGAATGTGCATCTTTGTAGGCTTGAACATGGCTTCAAATTTAGCTTTGAGTGTGTCCCAGTCAGACACTGATCTAGCTTGCAGATGGTAAAATTAGTCTGCAGCAACACCTTATAGTGTTTCCACGAAAAGCCTAACTGCCATGACCTCAAATTCTACACCTATCACACCACAGGATATGTTGAAGGCTACAATGTGTTCATCAAGATGAACTCTCCCATCACTAAAGAATTCAGAAAAATTCTTTCTTGAGCTACGTGGAAGTTCATGTAGAGGTGGAGTGAGATTGAGTGGGCCAAATGAGTTACCCCAGGGGCCTTAAACTACCATGATTGGATTATGGAAAAAGGGGATAACAAATTTGGGTGGAGTATGTATAGACAAAGCTCTGTTGAGAGCAAAAAAATTAGCTCTACCTTGGGTTGGTGACCTGGTATAGATATGAGGAACACCCCTAGATCATTGAGCTTGAAGTTGGGGAGGGAATAAGTCAAAATTTTCTTGTTGCACCAACTCAAAGACAGGGTCAACAACACCTTGGATTCTTTGACTTTTGGTATAATGTGGAGTTGCTAGATTGTAGGATAAAAATGGGAAGGGACTGGTCTTGCTTCAACTTGAAGCTTGAGGCTTCAAACTACTTGTCCTTCCCCAATGGAGTCGCCAAAAAGACTATTGACTGAATATTTTGTCAGCTAGCTAACTGATGAGCAAAATAGGTCTGATCAACCACATCAAGGGAGATTGGTCATCTAAAGTTACAGTTTTACCACATCCAAAGGGGACAAATCTCTCCTCTGATCAAGGGGAGGTTCCCTGTTAAATATGAGGAGCTATATACTATAGATATAAGCAAAAAATAACACTCAAGGGTAAAATAATGCCATCCATCTCTCTTTTTTTAGAGGTGATGTTCACAAACAAAAGAGAAATCTTGGTGAAGACACTGAAGGCACTTCTCTTCTTTCAAAAGTGGTCTTGTAGCAAACAGTAGGAGTTCTTTCAAGTAGTGACAAGAAACTGGTAACAAGGTGTAGTAACCAGCAGGATGAAATGGAACACAAAGTTTCCACCTTAGCTACCCAAAGAGTGAAATACAAAGGATAATGGGGGCACAAAGTCATCCCAAAATCTTTGACATAAAAAAGAACTAAAAACACACACTGAAGACAACTATAACAGCACAAAGTTGTTAGGATCTTACAGCAAAATTGATTACTTTTGTATAAGCAACTAAATATAAAATTAAACTAAAAATAATAAGTAACTAGAAATCAGAAACAACAAAGAATAGGAGATACAAGAAATAACTAATGTTGTATTAAACTCTTTTAGAAGGAAATACAATGAATAAATCTCTCTCTTCTCACACCTCTCAGATGTACAGATCTCTTTCCCTCAAGAGTTCTCTCTCTCAATTACAACCAACTCCACTACTTGAATTGATCCACCTTACAAGTTATGAGGATCTAACCCTATTATATAGTACTAGGATTCATGAGCCATGCATTCTCCACTGTTAGATGCACCTCTTAATCAAAGGTTCAAATTTGTCCTACCAAAAATAGAAAAGCAGACTCAAGACTAACAGTTAATATTTACATGCAAACTAACTATTTTCCAAAAATAGAATTTTGGAAATGCACAAATGATCGACGTCAGTCTCTATCTGTCTGCATATGACCAATGTCAGCCGATCCCTAATCGACGTCGATCGGTCTTGACTGATGTCGGTGACTGTGTAACTCTAGCAACCTCTGCATTTGCTCATCTGGTGAAGCTTTTAGCTCTAGAACTCAACAATCTCTCACTTGGAGATAAACAACTACACTTGTACCTGTACAACATCCTCTAGCTTGTTTCTCCATCTTCAAGTTCAATCTTGAAGACCAACAAAAGTTGAATAAAGATTTAACTTATCCTTTGTTACCAACTTTGTTAACATATCTGCAAGGTTCTCATCCGTATGGATCTTTTCCAGCTTCAACTGTCCATCCTCCAATACCTATCTACTGAAGTGGTACCTAAGTTGTATATGTTTGGTTCTTAAATGAAAGGCTGAATTCTTTGCTAAATGAATTGCACTTTGACTATCACTGTACAATCTACAACTCTCTTTCTCCTTTCCCAACTCTTCCATGAACCAAGTCATCCAAATCATTTCTTTGCTAGCCTCTATGACTGCAATGTATTCTACCTCTGAAGTACACAAGGCAACAACTTTTTGCAACTTTGAAATCTAGCTAATCGTCGTTTCACCAATAGTAAACACATATCCTGTGGTGCTTCTCCTGCCATCCAAGTCACCTGCCATATCCGAATATACATACCCATGTAGAGAAGTGTTTGACCCTCCATAGCAAAAATGCCTACTGCTAGTCCCTCTCAGATATCTGAGAATCCACTGAACTACTTTCCAGTGTTCCTTTTCTGGATTGGCCATAAACTTGCTGACAACTCTCACTGCTTGGGCAATATCAGGTCTAGTACATACCATTGCATACATCAAGCTCCCAACTGCTGAAGCATATGGAACTCTACTCATGTACTCAACCTCATCATGTGATTTAGAACACTGTTCTTTGCTCAACTTGAAGTGTCCAGCCATAGGTGTGCTTACCAGTTTTACATCCTACATATTAAACCTTGCCAACACCTTATTCACATAATATTCTTGAGACAAAATCAAACTATGATTTTTTCTGTCTCTCTTAATACTCATGCCAAGGATTTTCTTTGCTACTCCTAAATCCTTCATGGCAAATGTGTGAGCTAATTTTACTTTAAGCTCAGTAATTTCTTGCATGTGTGAACCTGCAACAAGCATATCATCTACATACAGTAACATGATAATATAACTACCATTATCTAATCTGTTAAAATAAATACAATGGTCAAATTTACATTTACTAAAGCCATGCTCTATCATAACTTATCAAACCTCAAACACCATTGTCTTGGAGCTTGCTTAAGACCATATAAGCTTTTCTTTAACCTGCACACAAGTTTCTCCTTACCTTTGACCTCAAAACCTTTCGACTGATCCATATATATCTCTTCATCCAAATCTCCATGAAGAAATGTTGTCTTAACATCAAGCTGCTCAAGATGCAAATCCTCAATAGCAACTAAAGACAATACAGTCCGAATAGAAGTCATTTTTACTACAGGAGAAAATTTTTTACCAAAGTCAATACCTAGTTTCTGTGCAAATCCCTTTACTACCAACCTGACCTTATGTCTCATTTGTCCATTCTCTCCTTCCTTTAACCTATAAACTCATTTGTTTTTTATTGCTTTCTTTCTGGCTAGCAACTCAACCAAATCCCATGTTTGGTTCTCTTTCAAAGAATCAATTTCCTCATTCATACCATGCTCCCACTATTTCCTAGATTCTACCTGCATTGCCTCATCAAAACTTTCTGGTTCTCCACCATCAATGAGCAATAAGTAGTATAAAGAAGGGTAATAATGAATTGGAGGTTTACTTACCCTTTTAGACCTCTTCATGGGCATTTGAGACTCATTCATAGCTTGCTATCTGCCCAAATTTCTTTCTGTCAGTGACCGATCTCGGTCATCTCTGGTCGATGTCGATCTAAAATTGACCGACGTCGGTTCCACCTTATCGACGTCAATTTCTTCCACATGACCGATGTCGGTCTCTGCCTGATTAACGTCGATTTCTGCCTGACCAACGTCGATTCTTGTGTTTTCTTGTGAGTGATGATTTTTACCTGCGAGCTCATTTTTGATCATAACCTCATCCAAATCACGATTGCCCTGCTCAAAATTATTCAACCTCTTGAGCTGATCACTGTACATCACCTTCTCATTGAAAACTACATCACGGCTTCTAATAAGTTTGTTAGTTTCTAAATTCCACAATTAGAATCTGAAATCTCTAGAACCATAACCAATGAAAGTGCACCGCATAGATTTAGCATCTAGCTTCTTTCTATTTTCTTTATGAATGTGCACAAAAGCTTCAAAACCAAAAACTCAGAGAAATGAAAGATCTACCTTTTTACCTATCCATGCCTCTTTTGTAATTCCACCATCTAGTGCAGTAGAAGGTCCTCTGTTAATCAGGTAAACCACAGTATCTATACCTTCTGCCCAAAACTATAAGGGCAAACCAACATGCAACCTCATACTTTGTGCACGCTCCATTATTGTTCTATTCATCCTTTCAGCAACTCCATTTTGCTGAGGTGTCCTTGGAACCATCCTTTCCCTATGTATTCTACTCATAGAATAGTAACTGTTGAATTTATTGCTATAGTACTCACCACCATTGTCAAATCTAAGGCACTTCAATCTCAAACCTGTTTCATTGTCAACAAAAGCTTTCCATTTCTTAAATATGTCAAAAACATCAGATTTCCTCTTTATGCAATAAACCCATATCTTTCTTGTAGCATCATCAATGAAAGAAACATAATAACGTGATCCTCCAATAGAAGCTACCTGAGCTGGTCCTCACACGTCTGTGTGAACAAGCTCCAACTTGTGCTTCTTCTTTGTTGACCCAGTTTTGAAAAACCTCACTTTCTTCTGTTTTTCAAAAATACAATGCTCACAAAAATCTAGATCTATGCTTTTTAAATCTGAAAGCTTACCTTTTGACTTAAGAACATTCATTCCCTTCTCACTTATGTGACCAAGCCTACAGTGCCACAACTTTGCATCAACATCTGAAGTAGATAAAACAGAAGGAGAATGATCAGTAATACAAGTAGATAGATAAAGTGTACCTACTCTCTTACCTCTAGCTAATACAAGTGCACCCTTGGAAACTTTCTAAGATTCAGCTGTGAGAGTTACTATGCAACCCTCATCACCCAACTTTCCTGCAAAAATCAGATTCCTCTTCAGGATGGGTACATGCATGACATCTTTCAACACCCATGTGTTGCCATTCTGCAATTTTAGCTGCACTTTTTCTTTGCCAACAATTTGACAAGGTTCATCATCCCCTAAATAAAATTTTCCAAAATCTCCATGGACATAATCATTGAAAAATTCTCTATTTGGGGTTGCATGGAAAGAAGCACCAGGATTTAAAACTCAAGATTCTACTTTATTATCCAAAGAAAATATAAGAGCATCTTGTGCAACAATACCTACAACTTTTGCTTCTTTTTTATTACCTTCATACTGACTTTTTTGTTATCCTTCAACCAACAATCTTTCTTTGCATGCCCTTTCTTTCCACAATTCCAGCAGGTTATTCTTCTATTTCTGGATTTATATCTACTTCTCATCTTTGACTTTGACCTTGATCTCCCTTGCTTGCCCTTCCCTCTTTGCCTTCCCCTGCTTTCAATACTTAAAGCATTACCTAATGTTTTCTCTGTGATTTTCTTGCAAATTTCTTCATTCAAGATTACACTAACAACATCATCAACTTTTAAGATATTTGAAGCAGATGCAGTATTACTAACTGCCATTACCAAACTATGCCAACTTTCAGGTAAAGAGCATAAGATTAAGAGAGCCTTAATTTCATCATCAAAAACTATTTTGATTGAATTTAACTTATTTACTATTGCATGGAAATCATTGAGATGACTAGATACTGATCCACCTTCCTGCATTTTCAAATTAAATAATTGCTTCATAAGATATACCTTATTCGAAGCTGAGGGCTTTTCATATAAATTTTCCAAAGTATCTATTAACTCTACCATTGTCTTTGCCTGAGATAAGTTGGAAATCACAGAAGATGCTAGGCTCAACCTTATAGATCCAAGAGCCTTTCTATCAAGAAAATTCTATTCTTCATCTTGCCTATCTGTGGGCTTTCTTGAAACCCCACCCAACGGTAAGTACAGATCTTTCTGATACAGATAATCTTCTATCTGCATCCTCCATAATTGATAATTCTTGCCATTGAATTTCTCCATTCTTAATTTACTTTCTTCTGCCATTGCTTTACTCCCACTCAATTAGAAATTTCTGTGAGTGAATTATGTAATCAACAAACACTAACACGCTCTGATACCACTTGTTAGAATCTTACAACACAATTGATTTTTTTTGTATAAGCAACTAAACACGAAATTAAACCAGATATAATAAGTAACTAGAAATTAAAAACAACAAAGAATAGGAGATACAAGAAATAACCAATCTTGTATTAAACTCTTTCAGAAAGAAATACAATGAAGAAATCTCTCTCTTCTCACACCTCTTAGATGTACAGATCTCTTTCTCTCAAGAGTTCTCTCTCTCAATTACAACCAACTTCACTACTTGAATTGATCCACCTTACAAGCTATGAGGATCTAACCCTATTATATAGTACTAGGATTCATGAGCCATGCATTCTCCACCATTAGATGCACCTCTTAATCAAAGGTTCAAATCTATCTTGCCAAAAATAGAAAAGTGGACTCAAGACTAACAATGCACAGATGACTGATGTCAGTCTTTGTCTGTTTGCATATGACCGATGTCAGCTGATCCCTAACCGACATCGATCGGTCCTGACTGATGTTGGCGACTGTGTAACTCCAGTAACCTCTGCATTTGCTCATTTGGTGAAGCTTTTAGCTCCACAACTCAACAAAAGTCTCAAAGTAACTGACTTCAGGACATCTTCCTTATCAATTTCACTAGTTCTGCTTGTTAGATTAAATAAACAAGAATTCATCTAGAAGATAGACACAAGAATAATCTCTTAAAATGGCACAAGCTATAACAACACAAAGTCTGCAAGTAACTTGCTTTCTCATTCAGATAAAATAATATGAACAACAATTTGAGCTCAAAGTCTTAGTGTTTACCTTTCAATTTGGGCAGAGTCTTGCTTCTGTGATCAAAAAGATCTCCCTTAAAATGACACAAGGGAATACAATATATAGTAGCCAAGAAAGGCTTGGCACTTTACTCCATGGAACGACCCATGCTGTACTCAATGCATTGAAGGCATTTTCAATTTTGTCAAAGAGGGCCATGCTAAAACAGGGCAACAACCTTAACTATGGCGTGTTGATTCATTTCGAATGTCTTCTCTTAGGCTTGAATCATCTGGTCTGTCACTTGATGTCTGCATAGCTGTCCACCTCACCTTTACCCCAAAGGAGACAAACAAGTTGTGCCTTCAATGTTTTTAGGCTCAAATATCTACTTGGTAGACTGTTTCACCTACTGAAATAACTACTGCATAGATATTTCTGGTCTTCCCTCTTTCCTGCTACAATTTGAGCCCTCGAGCTATCTTTTTCCCTTTTTGGTTCTTTTGATTCTTCTTCTTGGTGGTCCTTCCTTTCACCCTAAAGGTCTTTGAATGCCTTTGAAAGCATTCGGGTCCATGCTTAGGCCTGCAAAGATCAACATCTATTTCATTGCCACAAATTTGATGTCTTCGGGTCCGTCATCATTTGTAATCCAATGGCTATTTGGTTGCCCTGAATTTGATAGTTGTGGGCCCATCATCCTCCTTAGCAATTCCTTTGGGTCTTTCTTGCTTGCTTTGGCCACTCTGCTGATCTTAACAAGTGACACGTGGTGTTTTCTGCTGTGAAACAAGTGAGGACACTTGGCAGCATCTGCTTGACTTATAGAAGCTTTTAGATACCTTTTCAGAGTCCTATGGAAGATGACACATGGTGGCTTCTGCTGAGCTTTAGAAACACTATAGAAACATTTAGGAGTCATTTGGATTCATGCGGATGCAGACACTTGTCGCGCTCTGCTAAGTTATAACATGACACGTGGCATATTTCACTGCTTTTTAGAAACAAGTTGTAATGTGTCCCGACAGAATACACTTGACAGCTTCTGCTCATTTTAGCAACTCACCTAGGGCCCACCATAGTCTTTACTCAATATCGAAACAAAAGAAAGAAACTGTGGATGTTGACACTTGGCAGTTTCTATCGAGCTTTACAAGGGACATGTGGCACGTTCTATTGCTTTTAGAATAAACATATTAAAACCTTCTGCCGTTGCCACTTGGCACCCTCCGTAGAAGTCTAAGAGAATCTTTTTGAAAGAAGCTTTAGATCTTATAAGAAAATCAAAATGCAGATGCAGACACTTGTCGCGCTCCGCTGAGTTATAGCAGGACACAAGGAGGAAACTATGAATGTTGACACTTGGTGGCTTCCACCGAGCTTTACAAGGGACACGTGGCATGTTCCGCTACTTTTAGAAATAAAATGTAATGTGTCCTGACAGATGACACCGGGCAGCTTCCACTCTTAGGCTTTTTCCTTTTGGGCACTCCTTTGAATCGTTAAACCGTGAAGCGATTGAACTTGATGAATTTTGATGAAGCGGTTGACTCTTTGAAGCTTGCTGATGACGTTGAACCTTGAACCCATTGAACCCTTGATTGAAAAAGCTTAAAAAATGAGGAATTTGAAAGCTCAAAACAAATTTCAAGAAGGGAAGATATTATTTTGGTCTATTGAACCAAAATAGTTCACATGTTGTCCCAAAAAATGAGTGATATTTTTGAAGACAACATGATGTTTGATAATTATGTAGATTTTTAGGTGCATTTATGTCTTCATCCATGTTTATATTGTTGATTTGCATGTCTCTCATGTCTATAGTAATATAGTGAATGATAGACAAGATATCAATATGTTTGTATCCCCCATAATTAAAATCATTCTAAGGTGCTACTAATCCTACACACAATAACACCACAATTTATAAATTCACAACACACAATCACCTATAATATAGATGTAGAGATCATAAGTGAGCCACTACCAAGTGAGTTGTCAGGTAACCAAAAAATAACATTAAACATTATTTTGCACCAGGCCCACAAAATACACAGGTACCACCACTCAGGATGATTATACAAGGAATAGTAGGTACAAGAAAATCCTAATTGATTAACAACATCAAATGTAGCCTAAAGGGACTTTCAGGGAGAACCAGTTGTCCCTTACTTCTCCTTGTTCAAACTAGTGTCACAACATTTAACATAAATACATAAAAAATACATTCAAGCCTCCACATTCCTATCCATGAAATAAACGCACTTGAAGGACAAGCTCTAAAAAATTTCCAATATGAAATGAGACACGTTTAATATGTGCTCATTGATGCAATAAGATTCATAGGCATAAAGATGCTCAACAATATACATAGCCAATTATGTGAGGCATATCCTCAACATAACAACAAATCTTTTGGAGGTTGTTTAGTAAATCTTGTTGGTGACCTACGATAGATTCCCCATGTAAATGACATACTAATGTATACAATAAATTCATTTGGCTACACCCTTTGGAAAACATTCGACATAGTAGTAACATTACACACAAATTTTCATTAACAAGGATGCACAATAAATCAACTACTATTTAGAAATTTATTAACCAACATCAAAAATGCAAAGCCAACAAAAGAAGACTGGAATATGCTCATGTCAAGAACACCATCCTTCATGCACCTAGAATAACAACAAGATTTCAAAGTAACAACATATTTGTATACAATTAATAAATTGGAAACAGCATAGAACCAAAAAAATTTCAAATCATTATATATTTTAATAACAATATGTAAAGTAAAACAAAGTAGGTAACATGTGACACTGAACCGTGACACTCAACTCAAACAAGATTCTATGTAAAGGATAAAATCATGGTTAGTTAGTGGATTCATCAGAGAAATACTTCAGATTGTCTACCACCCAGATTCAAACCCACCTTCCTTACCCATGTACATGGTTATTGCCTTCAAGAATTACTTTGGTCCCCCATGGGATACTTAAAATCCAACACTCTTTCAATTCCTCCAATTGCAGGGGGTAATCTCCACCAAATGGCTATCAAAATGGCATGGGCTCTAACCATGCATAAAATACAATGAATGACTTTTAATAAAACAATAATATATATTTGCAATATTGATTGTCAAGGGTTGGCCTTCATTGTCATATTAAGAGTACGATCATTATACAATCTATATATCAAACCCTTCATTTAAATTTGACCACTATGCAAGAATGAAAGATAATGTATATGTAAATATTAGAAGAGTAGAGGAAACAAGACTCAGTGTAATACCTCTTCCACAACATTACAATGAAATCAATGAAAAAAAAGCCTATTTGTATAGGACTTTCAAGTTATTTTTTTACATTTAATTTATATATTCTTTGGAAGGTGTTTATGTGCTTCATTTTTATTTTTAATTTTATTATATCTTTTACATATTTATAAGTTTACCATAATGAACATTAATACATAAATTGAATAGTTGTAACTATTTTGCCTCTAATATTGAAGATGGGATTGGATATCACATGAGTGTAATGGTGGCAAATGAGACCCACGATAATCACATATATATCTTAGATTCCCATCACCAATCGTATTCACTAATCTATCTTTAGACACTTTGCTTCCATCTTCTGTCTTCTCGATTTGGTAGTAGAGTCATAATTAGGTTTGAATAAGGTTTTATTAATCTAATGTAAAATAGAATTAAAAGGAGTTTATTAGAGGAAACTATCATTATCAGTACCAAACATGTCAATTTGTGCCCTACCAATTTGAGTCTCTCGTTAAGGCTCCTTTCTGTTAAGAGGAAGGGGAGAATGAGATACCGCTCACGAAATAGAAAATGATCCAAAACTTGGAATGGAAGATGATTTAGTTATAAAAATTTTACATGGTTATGCCACATGAAATGAGCATCAAGGGAGCCATCTTTCTTTCTCCAAATCTACATCAATCTAAAACTTAAAGGGCTCTGAGAGGAACAAGCTATCACTTGATGTTCAATTTGAATGCAACGTAAGCATATGAAGTGGGACAATGGATGAAGAGAAGGTACAATCTTAACCCGATGTGAGAGGGGTGTGGAAAGATCCACTAAACCACACACTCACACAAATCTATTCCTTATTTATACTTTATCTACTTTGACAAAGGATCCCATCTCATTAGCCAACAATTCGATTTGGTTTGGATTTCTAATAACTAGGGAAAGGAGGTACAATCTGACCCACATTGGAGTTGCTTTGATTTTAGTTTTTGAAGGATCTAAAAAGGAGGGTGAAGCACTGAAAAAGACTCGATGTTTGCCAAAGATGTATAGATTACACACATTCAATGTACTTTAACTCTGACTATTATATTTAAACTCTTGATAGATATTGTAGTTTTACTCTTTTCACCTTTTATATTATAACTCTTAGTAACTTTTGTAACCCAACTCTTTTCAAAACTTTAACATTACACACACATACACATTCATGTTAGTGACAATTTTATCTAACCTTTGGGCTACACTAGATTATATTTGCTTTGTATCATGAGGACCTCTCTTACTCATTTAAAGAGTTTTCTCCCATTAGTGTTATATTGAGATAAAGCATCATATCTTTTAGGAATGCTTTAGTTTTTAGATTTACCTTAAATACTAAGATCTATGATAATTTTATTTTTAAATTCTCTCCTTATTAAGAGATAAGAGGATGATTATTATCTACTAAAAATTTTACTTTGTTGTCTCCATACACTCATGACTTATGAATCTTGGAGATGATTGTCCCTCTTCTTCTAGGAGATGTTCAACCTTCGCCAATAAATTTTTAGGTAGAATCCCCCCAAAAGGACTTGCACTCAATTAATTATTTCCTACTTACAATCCTCTCATATCATTAATAGGAAGAGGACCCATGACCAAATTCTAAACTCATGTGGTAGACCCACCCAACATCAAAGACCAAATTATTCACTTGGTCTCACACCCATTACAAACTTCTTTAGGCCTTGATTATTAAAACTATTTCTCTATAACAAGAAGTTTGATCATATTTTATGTGACCTTTCTCCTTTTGATCTTCCTCATTATTCTTCATCCTATTTGTTTGGGACTTTTTAGTTCCTCTTTTAAATTTAGTTTGTTTTTATGTATTCCTTAGGAGGTATTTATGTGTTCCATTTTTCTTTAAAATTATATTATACTTTTTGTCATCTTATAAGTTGATTATAAACACTAATACATAAATTAAATATGCTCTTAATAGCTTTTACACTATCTTAACAATATTTATAATATAAATTTTGGTTGTAGGATTTGTATGAATCATCCGATTGTGAATCTACAAAGAGATTCAATTTATTTCGAATACAAAGAAAGATAATATAAAGGGTAAGGTCTTATCTTACTTTTTGAGTTTTCAATTTAATGTGTACAATATTTCCCATAGAAATGAAATACATTTCATTACTATAAGGATTATCCTAATCTAGAATAAAAAACATAAAAAAAGATACTTATTAAACCAATCACGAGAATACCAGTTAAAGTACATGTTGGCATTCTAGATTTACACCCTACCTGAGAAGGGGATTGTTTAGATCTTCCTACTCAAATCTATTCTAACATGGGACTGATCCTAGGCTATGGGTATCCTAATAATGGATCAGACTTTTGGATAAGGCTGACTTCCTTCTAGATCTATCACCTAAACTAGACTTAATCCAACAGTTGCTTGGAATAGAGGAGAGAGAATAACAATAATATATGAAAGCATGTAAAAGGGGTGATGCACCAGTAATTGGAAGACTTATACTTTGCACAAGACACACTATGAGACACATTCAAGACCAAAAAATATCAATCTCAAATAAATAGTTGACAATAAGGCATGAATCAGTTATTATACTAGCATGAGAGGGCATATATCCACTTTCAAGCTAAACAACAAATTGTAAATTGCACTTACAATGACCTGTGAGAACTATCAAGCACTTTATGAAGGTGAGAAAACTCAAATATAGACAAGGAAAACACATTCACTTAACTATAATGCATGAATTCATAGAACACACTTCAATCTAGCTTACAAAATGGTGGAATTCGGTCTTCATTGCATCAAAAGGTGTTACAGTGTAAATTTTGGCATAGCCTAAGCAAGCCAAAGCATAAGAGTCTATTTCTCTAAAAAATTCTAGAGATTTCTTTCTAAAACTTTCAAAGAGTGTTCCAATGTGGAAAAAATAGAACATATATAGAAAGAAGAAGAGAGAGGGGGAACTATGATGTATTAGCACAAGTTCAAGGATGTTGACTCATGACCTTATCAATAGGCAACAAATTCTATAAAAAAATTGAATGCTCATTGTCCTTACTGAACTACTAGGTCCCCTTCTTGGAATTCCATGTCATTATCTATCTGATTTGTTGATGAGGACCATGTCTTAGAATTGACAAAATTATGCCATATGTGCTTTAGGTGGCCATAGATACCTATTTATCAAAAAAATATGATCATATGATAGGCGAGACACCTCTCCGTGATCAAATTTACAGTTTCACTCATTCCAACTTGAACACAGGTACATTATAGATGAAAACCAATCCAATTATTAGTTTTCACATAGTCATAATATCCATAAAAACCTTCAAACTATATGACCTTGCTTCACAAGCACTAGTCCATATTCTATTTCTATATTTGGTCCAATATCAAACATTGTTCTTTATCCAAAACCTTGTGAGAGTCAAGATGCTTCTATGCATGAGGATACTCCATATAAAAACAATGACCATGTCAATGGAATGACTCTACAACAGGGTCGACAAGTTCCAAGTTATTGACTAGAGGTCTTATTTAAACTTCAATGGTGACAAAGCCTTGTCCTTAACCATATTGCTTATATGACAATGTCTATTTGTGACCGATCTCTAATGGTAATATGTGCCCTTCAAAAAGCTTGCTTTGGTTTGACCTTGGTCATGTGTTCAATCCCCAGGAAGTCCTTTATTTTCTTGACCTTTAATTTCATCGGTCATCGATTGCCAAATCAGACCATTTACATTATGCTCAACTATCTTTATTTTTATTGGTCCCATGGGGTCTTATTTATCAGATCTTGACTTTTTGACCTCTTTCACATCATTAGATCAAACTATATGAATGCACATGATCCCTTGATTTCTTGCCATAAGATCCCTTTGACATGTTGACTTTTTCATGCACTGTTAGATCAAAATGTATGAAGCAACATGAGCCTTTGATTTCTATGGTCCCACTTTCTTGTTAGTTCTTGCACACCATCAGATCTTTAGTATGAACAAGCACTGATCATTGATCTAAATTGGACCCACCTTCTTGTCATTAAACATGCACCATCAGATCTCTACTTGATGAACCCACACCATCATATCTTATCAGTTTTTATCCATTTAAGAACCTTAACCCAGGGACCTTTTAACTATTTTGACCCCAACACGAACCCTTAGATGTGTCAATATGCAAGCTCATATAGATCGTTAGATCTTGATCAACTTTAAACCTTTTGAACCTAAACATTTACTTTACAGAGCTTGAACTTTGACATATGTATGCCCATATTTGACATCTACGTGATTGTCATTGATATATTTAAAAACCAATGATCATTTGATGTGACTTAAATTTGATGTCTGTGCACCTATCAATTGACATCCATGGGAAACTCAATGACATCGACATGTCTGTTAATATTTGGATCCTAATGGATGACTTTTGAGCTTGAAATTTGATTTTTACATGAACGTCAATGATATCTGTGTACTTGTCACTTCATTTTGAATTTCAATGGTTACTTGATGTGGCCTAAATTTGACACTTACAGACCCATCATCTCTCTACTGGATCAACTTTGCCAAAACAATACAATTTCCTTGGGTTTTTTGCATCAAGCATATTATCATGGATAATTTTTTTGAGCTTTTTGTTTCAACCACTTTCCCTGAAAGAAATGAGTTTTTGGGACTTTTGTTTTAGACAATTTGTCTGAAAGAATCAAGATTGTAGGTTCCCTATCTCAGACAATTTTTTTGAAAGAAATCAATACTTAGGTTTTTTACATCATACATTCTTTTTAAAGAATTTAGACTTAGCCTTTTATCTCAGACAAAAAGTCTGAAAGAAACATGCCTTCAAGAAATTTGTTTCAGACAAAATGTCTAAAACAAATCCCAACACTTATTTAAAAATCCCAAAACATTTTTTCTGAAGGAAGTAACACTTATCCAATATAAAAGCACAAAAGAAATCTCTAAGGATCTAGCAAAATTAAGGTTTTGCACTTAGCTTTTTGAAAGTATGTAGGCCCCTCTGAACTTGTGTTTGAATTGTTGTTGAATCTTTCAAGGCTCAAATGACTTTCAGATGATTGTGCAACTTGTCCCTGACTTTTGATTTACTCGATTTCACTATGAAAGCTGCTCAGGAACCTTCTCTTTATTCTGATCTTCAAGGCACTACACTGCATTCAGGCAAGTTTATGATGTAGGCCAAAAATTGGCTAACATCTTTGGTGACTTGGCTAGGCAGCATGCTTGCTATGATTGAGAACTTAGACCATCTATGACTCTTTGATCATTTATATGATACATGAAACTTTTACATTGACTACAAGACAACCTCTTGACTTGTAAAATAAAGAATTACAATAAACATGGGAAGAAATAGACCTAAAAGGGAAACTAACCTAAAAAAGAAAAGACAGCTAACCTATCAAACAACTATGCAAACAAAGCACTTATTTGGGGTAAAAACAAAAACAAACTAATGTGTTAAAATAACACTTAGATAAAAATAAAAATAACTAACTATGTACATGGGACTTAGCTTCTTTAATAGCAATGATTTAGATGTATCACATTGATTGGGATAGGAAGCTCTTCACCATCCATCTTTACAAGTTAGAAGGCAATGTTAGGTTTGTAGCTAGAGACTGTGTATGGGAAACTCTAAAGAGAGTCAAACCTTATGTGCATTTATGTCTTAGCTCTATCTTCATCCTATTTAAGAACCAAATCTCTTTCTTGAAAACTTCTTGAAGAAGTTCCTTTCTCAAAAGATCTCTTTACCATTACTTGATGGGCCTCCATGGCCAACATGGACTGATGTTTTATCTCTTCTAGCTCCATGGGCTTAGCATATCTAACTTCCATTGGCTCATTATCCAAAAGCTCAAGTTGATGCATTAGTTCCAAAGCAAGAAATTCAAGATAAACAGGCATTCTTGCTTCCTTACCATATACTACCTTGTATGGAGAGATGGCTATTGACCTTTTATAGGTGATCCTGTCGGCCCATAGAGTTGACTTCAATTTGAGATGCCATGACCTTTGATTGTCTTCAATTGTCTTCCTGTTGATCTTCAACAAATTCTTGTTAGTAGACTCATCAAGGCCATTGCCTTGTGGGTACTAGTTTGATGAGGTACTGAGAAAAACATTATGTTGAACTACCCACTAGATGATCTTAGACCCCACAAAAGCCATTGCATTGTTAGAAATGATAGTTGAAAGGGATACAAATATGGTAAGCAAGCCTTCATAGAAGTCCAGGACATTGGTCTCATTGGCTTCTTTCAATGCCACTGCTTCTGTCCATCTAGTTAAATAATATGTGGCAGTTAGGATCCACTTATGTCCTAAGCTTAAAGGGGGTTTAATGAGATAAATAAAATCTAATCCCCATTGGACAAAAGGTTGATTCACTGAAATTGGTTGGAGAGGTAAGGTTGCAAGCTTAACCTTTCTAACAAACATAACACATTGTCTGTATTTCCTAGTCCATGCATGATAATCACCAAATATACTTGGCCAATATACCTATCTCTCATGATCTTGTGGGTTGTGATCCTTGATAAATAATGACCTCCACCATTTCCATCATGGAATTGCTCAAGCAGTCTCTGTGTTTGACTTGGCTATATGCATCTTAGCAATATACCATCGATATCCTTTTTGAACAACACACTATCGACAAGAATAAACAGTATTGACTACAATCTAAAACATCTTCTCTTTGAAGGGGTCAGATGAGAAGGATAAACACCATCTTGTAAGTATTTTACCATATCTTGGAACCAGATGGAAGATGGAGTGTGATCAGTGGAAAATTTTTCATCATTTGACACCATAACCACCTCATTGGCATCTTGCAAACCTTGGGATAGATGTCCAAAAAGTCCTTTGCCTCTAATCAACTTTGTGACCCTTATCTCAACATCATATTCCATAACTTTGGTTATCCAACCAACTCTCTTGTTATTTATGTCCTTGTTCAAGAGGAAATCCTTGATAGTTGGAAGCATAACCATCAAATGTATTTTATTATTAGACATCCAGTATCTAAACTTTTTAAAAGACCTTATAACAGAAAGTACATGCTTCTCAACAAAAGAGTACCTTATTTCATATTCTTCTAAGCCTTGACTGAAGAAGGCTATTGTCTTCTCTAAAGTCTCTTGATTTTGCTGCATAAGAATACCTAAAATTGTGTCAATGTTAGCATGGGTGTGCTTCTTACTCCTTTGTACTAGCTAAAGCTTTTACCCTTCTTTAGCATAACTGTGAGTGGTCTAGCTAAAGTAATAAAATTTAAAATGTATCTCCTTATGAAATTGACTTTGCCTAAAAAGCTTTGCAAGGTTTTCTTATGTTTAAGCAAGAAAAGTGCAAGAATTAAGTCTATCCTATCAAGATCTATATTCATACCATGCTTGGAAATCAAATTTCTAAGAAGCTTACCTTCATAAACTGAGAAAACACACTTTTTGGGATTTAGAGATATCCCAAACTATCTACATTTTTCAAATACTTGCCTACGGTGAATCATCTGCTCATTTGCACTATCAGAGAATACTATTATGTCATCCATATAAACAAGTATGAAAATTTTAAGGAGACCCTAAAATGCCATATCCATGGATTTTTTAAAAGTGGCTTCAGCATTAGATAAACCAAATGGCATCTTTCTATATGTAAATGTCCCCCACTTTGTGGTGAAGGCTATTTTGAACTGGTCTTCTTCTTTGACCAAAATCTGATTATAACCACTGTAGCCATCCAACAAGCAGAGCCTTTTTAAACCTACAACCAACTGTAAAATTTGCTCCATTGATGGAAATGGATGATGATATTTAAGAGAGGCCTTATTTAAGTCATAAAAGTTGACACACAATATAATTTCACCACTCTTTTTCCATACCGGATCAAGGTTGCCACCCAAGTTGAGTGCTTAATTAGAAATATTATAGCTGATTCAATGAGTTTATGTATCTCAACTCTCATCAAAGGTTCAGTTTCAGGTTAATAGGCCTTTGTCTTTGTCTGACTTGCCTAGTGTCATCTTCTAACTCAATGGTATGTTAAGCTAAACTTGGATCAAATCCTTTAAGGTCATATTACTATCATGCAAAGACATCTCCAAAAATTGAACATAACTTAAAAAAAGTTTTCTTCTCTAAAGATGTGCAAACTTTGCCCAAATTGATGCTTTTACTAGTTGTAATCTCCACATTTGTATAGTGTTCTTCAATGTTTGACAAAGAAAATTTTTCTTTTCTCAATTCATCGTCTTTGTTGAATATGTTTTCAAGGGTGGCCAACCCTTTAGGCAACTTGTTTCTCTTCAATTGCACAATCTGGTCACCATACTATTGTAAATGCTTATCATGGTTCCTTAAGGAGAATTTAGCTTCCTCATATAAGAACCTAACAATTTGACTATCATCTTCAAATACTTGCCAATTGTCATTATTGTCTAGGATAGAAGGTCTTACAATCACCTTGATGTGTGATTGAACTTTTTCATTCTTTAAATTAGTTGAGATACTAAATTGTGACCCCATGGTAACCAACCTATGTACATGCTTGTTCTTATTTCTTGATATGGCTCAAATATTGAAAGCTTGAAAATCTTCAACTAAGTCCCATAGTCTATGCTTATAGGACCTAAGCAGTGGGTTCTTGCATATATTAAGTCCTCTTACTTGGTGAACTACCAGTTCACTATCACCAAAAACTTGTAAGGTACTAACCTTCATCTTTTTACCCATTCCATGCACTAGTGCTTCATATTGAATAACATTATTGGAAAAACCAAACTAAAATTTGAGAGAAGAGAAATACCTTTGATTGGTTGGAGAAATTAACACCATTCCAACTCCAGTGTTGTGTTTTTTTCCTGATCCATCAAAGTATAGTTGCCACAAGCTATCACTAGGCTAATCATCCTTCATCAAAGCTGGAATTGATGTACCATTTTCATGAAGGCAATAGACACCATGTCCCTCTTCTTAAATTAACTTTTAGGAATCATGTTCATGCAAACCAAATGCCCAGTCATCAAGGAAAAGATTTGGAATTCCATCTAGAGGTGACTCAGTTTCCACCTCATTATTCTCTAGCACCTTGTTTGATATAACATAATTAGTGTTCACCATACTTGGCAATATGGCTCCAAATGAAATCTTGAAATACGTTTAGTATGTATTGTTACCTTAGTACCATACCTAGTCTTGAACATTAAATATGTCCAATCAGCTAAAAAATATCCTCTAATCTTTGAGGTAAATTCCCTTAACAGACACAGGACAAAATAGGGAGACAAGTCCACTACTACTACATCTTGTTGAATGGTAACATTGGGGCAAGCATGTAATGTCAAATTTATATCCTTGATTATGCCTATTTTAATTGTTGGTGACCCATCCAATTGCAATACACCTTTGGTATTTGGTCCATAGACAAGACCAAGCTTGTCTACAATTTGCTTGGGCATGACAATTCTACTAGCTCCACTATATACCATATAATTATGGACTAAGTAGTCACTAAATATTAAAGAGACATAAAAGGGAGGGGTTTTATTTGACTTGACATCAATTTTGTCCACCTTTATCATGTTATGTACCTGTTGATTAGGATATTTTGTAGGCTGATCTAAATTGGCCAAAACAACTCCTTGTTTCTCAACCGGTTCTTTAGACACCTTAAGAGCTAAAAGCTCTTAGATGAGCATGCATTTTTTCTCTATAATAGTAAGGGAATCCCACATGCTAATGTTAACATTTGATTTCTTCATTTGATCTATTATGCTGAATGAGGCTCCACTATCCATTGGCTACAACTTTTGAACTATTAGCTACTTTCAAATTAGAGGCATTTGGGAAACCTTTTCTGCCTCTATACTCTAATTTTTCTATGTTGTAGGGGCAGTAGGTTGATCCTTGACACTTTTGGGAATAATGTGAGGAACACTAGAAATATTGCTCACATCTTTAGCTTCCTCAACTGCTCTAATTTTAGCTCTAGTTAGAGCTACAACTAGACCATTTGTGTTGCTACTTTCACCAAATTAATTGAATCCAATATGATCATCTTATTACCAATTAACATTGATGGCATTGTGATTCCCTGGAACTTGTTGAGCCTCTCCTTGAGATGCCATATTCATGTTTTGATACTGACTTGCTTGAAGAGAGAAATCTTCGTATGTCATTTGTGGCATAGCAATATCATATGATATTAAGGTTTGGTTTTGAGTGTCATTTGGATTGAATGGTTTCCAACCTAAATCTTACATCAAGTTGTTTTGAGGAACAATAGCTTTTGAAATGGAAGGTACATTAGGATCAAGGGCTCCATATGGCTTAGTTTGGGTTATGGCTCCTTGGTTTTGGTAAGGTTGCCTATTACCTTTGTTATATTGATAAGGAGGTCTTTGGTTATTGAAGGATTGATGAATTTTCTAGTTTTATTGTTGATAAGGCCTACCTTGGTACCGTTATCTCTTGAATTGAATAATCTCAATCTCAAAATCTCATAGCATACTTTTCATACCTCGAATCTCACTATCCTGATTAGAATGGGCTACAATTTGGGCTTTAGGAGATGGAATAGGATCTATAGATGGGATTTGAGGAACTTGAGGGGGAGGAACAGGTTACAATTCTAAGAATATAGGCATTAGAGGCCTTGTATCAAGTTTACTAGCTTGTATTAAGTCATTCTCTACTCTTATTACAAGTTCATAGGCATTTGGCAAAGTATTACCACCCATGGATGGTATCATGACACTAATATCAGAATTGAGGTCCTTTAAATAATCTAAAAATGCATATTCTAGAGATGGTTTAACCAATGCAAGGATTCCAGTCCATGTCTTTTGGAATTTGAGGTTAAAATCAAACATGAACTCATGGGGGTGCCTTTGTATGGTAGTTAGTTGTTTAACCAAAGATAGATGATCATATTTATCTTCAAACTGTTTGACTAAGGCTGCACCTAAATCATCCCAAGTAGCAATGGAGGTCAAGGGAAGAATCCTATACCTTTTCAATGCTTTTCCTTTGAAGGAGGCAACAAGCAATATGATAGCCACATTATCTTGAGTAACATTATGAATAGAAGATAGGTTGGACACATCTTGAAAAATCTCAAAAGCAATAGTTTTATCCCATTCTCCTATGAAGAAAGGGATACTCTTTAAGATAGACATTGGGATGTCATCATATTGGGCTAAATTCAGGGGACTACCCCTATTGAATAGAACAAAAACTTGATTCCTGATAACCAGTTGGGCAAAACGGATTTGTCTAATGGGGATGATAGCTTAGAATAAAACAATAGGATGATTATGAGGCAAAAATTTATTTTGAAGATAAGGTCTGGTCCTATTAAATCTTGCATTTTTGTAAGAAGTAGAAGGCAATTCAATGAATTCAAAAGGAATACCTTTACTTGATGATGTTGTAACCTTTGGCATGAAAACACTATCTAAAAGATGCGTTGAGTTTTTCAACTTGAAGGATCTCAAAATTTTGATGATGGTATATTTCTCCTCCTTTTGTAATTTTTTCTTCTTAATCTTCAAACGTCAATTATGCCAAGGAAACTAGTCCCACTGGGTGTGCCAAAACTATTGGTGTTATTGATTTGCACCCTAGCTAAGAAATGGATTGGTTAGATCTTCATACTCAAATCTATTCCAACATGGGGTTTATCCTAAGTTGTGGGTATCCTAATAATGGATCAAACCTCTGGAGAAGGCCAGCTTCCTTCTAGATCTATCACCTAAACTAGACATAATATAACACTTGCTTGGAAATGGGGAGAGAGAATAACCAAAATATATGAAAGCATGTAAATGGGGTGATGCACCAGTAATTGGAACACTTATACTTTGCACAAGACACACTATGAGACACATTCAAGACTAAATAATATCAATCTCACATAAATATTTCACAATAAGGTATGAATCAGTTATTAAACTAGCATAAGAGGGCATATATCCACTTTCAAGCTAAACAACAAACTATAAATTGCACTTATCATGACCTGTGAGAACTATCAAGTACTTTATGAAGGTGAGAAAAATCAGACATAGATAATAAAAATACATTCACTTAACTACAGTACATGAGTGCATAGAACACACTTCAATCTAGTTTGCAAAATGGTAGAATTCAGTCTTTATTACATCAAAAAGTGTTACAATGCAAATTTTGGCATAGCCTAAGCAAGCCAAAGCATAAGAGTATATTTCTCTAAAAAATTCTAGAAATTTATTTCTAAAACTTTCAGAGAGTGTTCCAAATGTGGAAAAAATGGAACATATATAGAAAAAAGAAGAGAGAGAGGGAACTGTGATGTATTAGCACAAGTTTGAGGATGTTGACTCATGAGCTTATCAATAGCGAACAAATTAAGTAAAGGAATTGAATGCTCATTATCCTTATCCAATTGCCAAGTCCCCTTCTTGGAATTCCATGTCATTATCTATCTGATCTACTGATGAGGACCGTGTCTTGGAATTGATAGAATTATACCATATGTGCTTTGGGTGGCCATGGATACCTGCTTATCAAAAAAATATGATCATGTGATAGGTGAGACACCTATCCATGATCGCATTTACATAAATATTCACTCCAACTTGAACATGGGTCCATTTTAAATGAAAACCAATCCAATTATTGATTTTCACACAATCACAATATCCATGAAAACTTGCAAACTACTTGACCTTGCCTCACAAACACTAGTCTATATTCTATCTCTGTATTTGGTCCATTATCAAACACCTATTCTTTATCCAAAACCTTATGAGAGCTGAGAGATTACTGTGCACGAGGATCCTCCATCTAAAAATAATGAACATGTTAATAGAATGACTCTGCAACAGGGTTGATAAGTTCCAAGTTATTGACATGAGATCCTATTTAAACTTTACTGGTGATGGAGCCTTGTTCTTAACCATATTAATTATATGACAATGTCTATTATTGACCTAGATCTAATGAAACTATGAGCCCTTCAAAAATCTTGCTCTAGTTTGATCTTGGTCATGTGTTTGATCTCTAGAAAGTCCCTTAGTTTCCTGACCTTTAATTTCATTTATCGTCGATTACCAACTCGAACCATTTACATTATGCTCAACTATCTTTATTCTTATTGGTCCCACAGGATCTTGTTTATCAAATCTTGACTTTTTGAACTCTTGCACACTGTTCGATCAAACTGTATGAATGCACATGATCCCTTGATTTCCTACCAGAAGATCCCTTTGACATGTTAACTTGTTCATGCACCATCAAATCAAAATGCATGAATCAAAGCGAGCCTTTGATTTCCCTAGTCCCACTTTCTTTTCAGTTCCTGCACACCATCAGATCTTTGGTATGAATGAGTGTAGATCATTGATCTAGATTAGACCCACCTTCTTATCAGTGAATGTGCACTGTCGAATCTCTGCTTGATGAACCCGCACTAACAGATCTTATCAATTTGTAGCCTTTTAAGGACCTTAACCTAAGGACCTTTTGACTAGTTTGACCCCAATGTGAACTATTATATCTCATGTGTCAGTATGTGAGCTCATACGAACCATTGAATTTTGATCAACTTAAAACCTTTTAAGGAGCTTTTGAACCCAAATGGTTACTTTACAGAGCTCAAACTTTTATGTCTATGTACCCATATTTGACATATGTGTGAATGTTTTTGATGCTCATGCGATTGTCACTAAGATATTTGAAAACTAACAATTAGTTACTATGACTTAAATTTCATATATGCGCACCCGTCAATTGACGTCCATGGGAACATCAATGATGTTTGCATGACTGTTGAGCTTGAGCTTTGATATTTACGTGAATGTCAATGATATCTATGTGGTTGTCATTGCATTTTGAATTTTAATGGTTACTTGACGTGGCCTGAATTTAACACTTATGCATCCTTCATCTCTCTGTTGGATCAACTTTGCCAAAACAATACAATTTCCTTGGGTTTTTTGCATCGAGCATATTGTCATGAACAATTTCTTCAGGCTTTTTCTTTCAACCACTTTCCCTGAAAGAAATGAGTCTTCAAAACTTTTGTTTCAGACAATTTGTCCGAAAGAATCAAGACTATAGGGTTCTTGTCTCAGACAATTTGTTTGAAAGAAATCAATACTTAGCTTTGTAGCATTGGACATTTTTTCTGAAAGAATTTAGAATTAGCCTTTTGCCTCAGACAAAAAGTTTGAAAGAAACATGCCTTCGAGAAATTCATTTTGGATAAGATGTCCGAAACAAATCCCAACACTTAATCAAAAAGCCCAAGATATTTTTTTCAAAGGAATTAACACTTAGCCAAAATAAAAGCCCGAAAGAATTCTCCAAGTAAGGACCTAGCAAAATAAAGGTTTTACACTTAGCTTTTTGAAAGATTGTAAGCCCCTCTCAACTTGTGTTTGAACTGTTGTCGAATCTTTGAAGGCTTGAATGACTTTCAGATGCTTGTGTAACTTGTCCCTAACTTTTGATCTACTCGGTTTCACCATGAAACCTGCTCAGTAACCTTCTCTTTGCTATGATCTTCGGGACACTACATTGCATTTAGGCAAGTTTGCTATGTAGGCCAGAAATTGGCTAACAGTACCTATCAATCAAGTAGGGATCCTTTCAGTGACATCGGCCATTTCTCTTATTCGCTTTCAAATTATTTTAAGTAGTCATCCTCAAGACATAAAACAATCTTAAATGTGTGTATGAGATCTCTCTAAATTAGGTGAGAAAGAAGATTTTCATTGTTGTTAATTGAGAAAATAATTAGAGAATATAATTAACAAATACAAAAATGAGTAACAACCTCTTTTAAAGGTTCGTACAATTCAATTCAAGATTTTGTTTATTCGAGTTTGATTGTATCATAGCTCCATTATTTAATTTATATAGAGATTATTGCTATATGAATTGTATTGTTGATTTTGATCCTTTAAAAAAAACTGAAAATACAACTAATTTGTGAACGACCAACCAACTCACTATAAAAATTAGATAGGTTTTATCTATAATAATTATTACTTCCTAAAATAATTTAGATCTAGAAAATTAATCGAGTTATTGATATTATACAATTCTGAATATCTCTATTATAAATTAACTTAATAATCTTTACACTTAATTTAAGTTGTTCATATTATCTAATTCTTAATAACTCTATTACAAATTCTCTCTAATTCATAGATTTTTAATTCTTCAAACTCTTTGCAACTCTTGCATTTCTACTTTTAACAATTTTTATATACTTAAGTCTAAATAATTCTTACCTTTCAAATCTCACTATTGTATAAAAATCAATTTAAATAATGACAAACTTTAAATACCTCTATATAAATATATATTCATAAGGTCTTAGTCTTACCAGTTCATGGGATCTCATATTCTATTGTGACTCCATAACTTATATCTCATTCAAAATTTCCAATTTAACTTTAGCCTAACTAAAGAAATGGAAATCCAAAGGAACTCCAAACATAAGAAGATGCCAAAATATACTACAAATTAAATTACCTTGAAATTTTGGATGGGTTAGAATATGATTCTTCCATTATAGTGTTTCATGTCTTAATAAAAAGCAATATTGAGTCAGCATGGGGGATATGAAAGAGGTTATTGTTTTTGAAAATGTAAAGTATGATTCGGTGCCTTTTTCTTTTTAATTACTTGTAAGGTGAGGATGGTATGGAATAGATATTTGTAAACATGGTGGCCAACATATTTCTCCACCCTTAAGCGACAGAGATATTTATTTTCTTGGAAAATTTTGCACTTGTTTGATATTTATGTTTAAAAATCAATTTTAAATAAATATTATTATTATTTTTTTTAAAATATGAGAGATTTTTTTAAATTATTTTTTTATTATAGTGGATCGAGATTTTATGATGATAATTAGGGATGGAAGATGGAGTTTAATAGTGCGAGAGGGCAATAAAAATGATTCACTTTAGATTTGATCATCATGGGATTTTTTTTCTTATTGTTTGGAAAAAGTTGCATATTCTCATAATTATTATTTTGAATTTAATGTAATGCCATCGATAGATTGAGGCCATAGGTTTCTAATCAATGAGAAATTTTTGGTAAAAGTGGTAGAGTTATTAATTAATGTTGAATTTTTCATCAGGAGAAAATATTCGATAAATTCAAGATAGACACCTTGAAGTTGATACATCTTAATATATTTCCAGATAGATATATTTAAAATATTTGTACTCATTTACCTTTGTATATTTTTTGAGATGTGTCTCTTTTGTTTACTTCTTTATTATGTAGATAAGTGTAATCTATAATAGTACTCAGAGGTGAAAGTGGAGAGTAATAATGCGAGATGTCAATAAAAATGATTTATATTAAATTTGATATCCATTTAATCATCATACATAAGTTTTTTTAATTCTTATTTTGAAAAGGTGATCGAAAAATTACGATATCTCGATCATACAATAAAATCTGGAATCCATTTTTTTAGAAAACAATTTTCAAACCCAATATAATTGTATAAATAAATTAAAACCATTTCTTACTAGAAATAATAAATTTATTAATTAATTTGATATATAACAAATGTAAAACAAACACCTCAAAATTTATCTCTAAACATTTTTAAAATAAATATATACAGACCAACTTTAACCAATTAAAAAATATCTCGATCATACAGTAGAATTTGGAATCCATTTTTTTCGACTAACTATTTTGCTTCCAAATGAGCGGATAATATTGAAAATGGGATTCGATATTTTAAATTCCACGACAAAATGGTGAGTCAGCATAATGTGTATGGAGGTTAATATGGTTGAAAATGTCAAAGTATGTTTAAGGTGAGGATGGTTCAACAAACAAAATTGATATTGATTTTTCTCCACCTTTAAGAGAAAAAGACATTATACGAGTCGAATGGTGGTGAAGATATTTTTCTACCCTTCAACAATAAATTTTATTATAAAATTAATGGAGTTTGTTAATTAATGTTATAAATGATGGAGTCGTAATTAATTTTGAATTTTTAATGAAAAAATTTGTTTGATAAATGTAAAATAGATAAAGATATTTTTTAGATAAGTATATTTAAGATATTTGTATTAATTTATTTTTTTATGGTAGGAAATAGTGGAGTGTAATAATATGCGATGTCGATAATAATGATTGATTAAAAATTTGACGTCCATTTTAATGTGATATGTGAGTTTTTCTTCTTACTTAGAGAAGGTGATTGGCAAATCGTAAAATCTTGGGCATACAGTGGAGTTTGGATCCCATTTTGTTAGGATAGAGTTTCTCAAACCTGATATATTAGTATGGGTAGATGGAAAGCATCTTTCACCAGTCAGTAGAAAATTTGTGGAGAAGGTAGTGTATTCGTTAATTAGTGTGATATTTCACAAATCCAAGATAGACATCTTAAAAGGAATATCTCTTGGCATTTTTCAAATAGATATATACACACCAACCTTAACCTTTAATGAACATTAATTGTGTTGATAAGGGTAACCTACAATTGCGATTAGGGTGGTGGTGGAGTGTAATAGTACAAAATGTTAGTAAATATAGATGACCTTAAATTTGAGGTCCATTTGATTCTCATAAAACAGTTTTAACCTTAAAATTGACATCTATTTGATCATCATATAGAAGTTTTTCTTCTTACTTACAAAATGTGATTGAAAAATCGTGATATCTTAGGCATACAGTGGAGTTTGGAATTGTTTTTTCACTTTTCTCTAAACTAGACTTAGTACTGTAGTTAGATTGAAGCCATCTATCACCAATAAATAAAAAATTTACAAAATAATAATAATTATTAATCAATATAATATATGACAAATCCAAGATAAACACCCAAAATTAATATCCCCAAAAAAAATATTTAAGATATCTACACTAATATATAAATTAAATTAAATTATTACCTTAAGAATAGTCATTATCATAATACATCAATGTTGACAAAATTATTTGTATGATAAAGTATAAGTAAACACGTATTAGGTTATTAAATTATACTACTTTTTTTAAGAATAACAAATTTAAGCTATTGCCAATGAGATATGGGTGAATTGGTTAAAATGGGTTTGTTGTATTCAGCCCTATCTACATTCAAATTTTGGTGGTATGTTAGATCGATTGTAGCCGATGAAAATGTTTGTAGGGCTCGTCGTGACCATGGTGGTGTTTGTGGGACTCATAGTAACCATGATGATATTTGTAAGACTATTTGTAACCGTCATGATAGTTATAAGAAAAATTTGAACTTCTTATGTATATCTCAAACTAATTCGTAACTCTAATACGAAACATTCCGATTCATAATTTTAAATTCTAAAAATAAGTTTACCAATAATTTAATAAAACAAACTTAAATTATTACTTTGTACGACCCCCAAGCACCTACAGGGCAATATATTTGAGAGTCAAAAGTTGAAGTGATTATAAATAAAATTTAATGCATTCTTCCATACGTGCAAGGCTTAACCTCATAAGAAAACTTAAAAATTAACACCAATAACTTGTATTTCATAAATGGTATCATATTGGTTCACATATTAAAATTTTCGTGTTTAAAAGGTTATTTGTATTTGCTTAAGATGTAGAGCGAAAGTATTACAAAATGTGCACTTTGTTTTGTAGTAATGATGGATAGAATTTTTTATAAACTAATTTTATAGCAATGAATTTTTTAATTTTAATATATGTATTTTTTTTTGGGGGTCTTAATGCTACTTTGCCTTTTAAAAGTTTCAAAAGTCTATATTATATTAAGTGCATTCTTTTTTTCCTTTTTTTATAATTTAAATGATATCACCACATTCAAATGTAAAGGTGAAATAATTTATTGTGGCAACTTCTATACCTAAATAATTTCTTGTATGTATAATTAAATATAAAGAAGATAGAATATTCTTAATTTTTTAAAATATTATTGCTCTAGTAAATGAGGGCTTTGATTTTCAACTCCCTAAAACGAGTTAATCATATTAAATTATGATAACATAGGTTATATTTTATATTGGTCAGTTGTGGGATTAATCCATCCCTTCAAAATTATCAGATCACATAAAATAAATAAAGAATCATTGAGTAATAGAGTAAAATAACAAAATAAAGTACACATGTATCTATAATAACATAAATGAATGACTTTTAATTAAGCATTTAGATTACATGTAAAATACAATAAATAATGATGAAATAATTACAATAATTAAATATGTAAAGAAATAAAAAAATATAAAGCTTTTGTCTCATTTACGCTTTATATTAAATTTGTCTTTATAATATGAACCTAGAAATCTATAAACAACACCACTAGAATGATCGTCTGAAACTCAGAGCCTTGTCTAAGACTTATATCAAGACTCTACAAATGCTCTTGATAAATAATCACACCTTGAAATATGTGCTTTTGTGTTTGCTCATTTACTCAGTGTCTTTGTTTCCTTGCCCTAACTTTGTGTGTTGTGACTCTTATTTGTTTGTAATGACTAAACTATTTTAAACCTGGATTGTTAAGGAAAACAAATTTTAGGGGCCTACATTAGGGTTCAAGTGGCTAGTGTGAACTAATTATTTTAAACCCAGATTGATAAGGAAAACAAAGTTTATGGGCCTACATTAGGGTTCAAGAGGCTAGTGTGACTTAACTATACCTCTTCTAGTCAGACCCCTTACATTGGAAAAATATGTCACTAAACATAAATTACATGATAGAAATAACTGCAGTATGTGCATTTAAAGTGCTCCACAATATAATTATATCTTAGACAATGATGTGTTCTCTAATGATTTTATCCTTGATTAAATGAACTACAACACTTGTTTATTTGTAGGTGCCTTTGAATTCAAACTCAATAATATTGACGTCCACATGAACTTCCAACTTCTAGGACCTAAAAAAGGGAAATGGAGAGATGGGTGTATCGAATTTAAGGGGGACATGAAGAACAAGACTAAGATAAAATTAGAGATGAGGATTTGGAAAGTTGGAAGTTGAAAAGAGTGCCAATACTCTCAAACATAGACTAAATTGCTCATACATCTAGACAAATGAGCTAATATTTATCAAATAAAACTAAATAAATGTTAAGGAGCCATTTTTAGATGTCTACATAATACCCCTTTTTTAGGTGTCTACATAATGCTTTTCATAAATGACATACAAAGTGGCACAAAGATTTTAGTTTTTTTGGTTGATATAGAGAGATCTCCAACACACTAAAAATGTGTCAAATTATAACAATGTCTATTGCTTTGTGATCATAAGAGTAATGTAGGGGAGGATATTTTGAATCTTTGCTTAGGCTATGAACTTCCTCAGTGTCTAAATAAATCATTCCTACTTTGATTCTTATTATTTGCATTAGGGTTTTAACATACTATCTTGGTTATTATTTTACATAGGGGTTTTAACAATTTTACGTGAACTAGTAAAATGGCCTCAAATTCCTAGTGTAGGGAATGGCATGGATTTGTCCCATAGTGTACAGATTGGTATAGATTCATTGCAAACTTTTAGGGGTGAACATCCATCATTCTGTATGGTATTAATTTGAGCCATTTTAGAGTCCCAATTTTATAATATCCTCATGTCTAAACAACATTAGGTGTAAATAGTAATATAAAATTAGAGGGAATGTGCATGAAGTTGGGGGATATTTCCATGGACATTTTAGGTAATGCGATCACGTTATTAAATAATGTGATTGCATTATTTAATTAACGTGATCACGTTATTGAAATTATGGCTCAGTAATTATCGAGCCATAACACGTACATGTTATTGAGCAAACAATAATGCACACGTGTTATTTTAAATTCAAATAACACATACGCGTTACTTTGTTATAAGTCTAAAACCAACTCCACGAGCATTTGAGAGTTGCACGTAAAGCCAACTTTGTCCATAAGCTTATATGTACTACTCTAAATGTTAAGTATAAGAAATTAAATGTAACAATAAAAATGTAAAAGCTTACATTTATATTGTTACATTTAATTTATTATACATTAAATTTATTTTAGTAAATATAAGAAGTTAGGGTCACTCAACATCTGATAAAATTAGTCTTAGAGTTGCACGCCTTACAATGTAGAAAATAATTTTTTAAAATCCAATCAGGTCAGTACTTAGGCATTTTCAAGGTCTAAGTATTAAACATAGGGATTTCAAGACATAATTTTTGTAATTAATATCCATTTTGGTAAACATATAGTATTTTTTTTAGGTTTTTGTGCCTTTTGGATTGATTTTTGGCATTTCTAGGAGTCTTTAGGTTTTTCAAAATTGAAGTTTACAAACTAATCACTTTAATATTGATGAAAAGTGGTGTGATTGGGGTAACATAGGTCACATTTATGACCTACACACATCAAACAACCACTTTGTGTTAATTTCACTTTTTCATCATCCTTCCCTCATCCTTGATCACTTCTTACTCATGCCTCATCACCCCTAATCACTCTCTCATCATTATTCATTGTCCCTAATCACTCCCTCATTGACCCTCACTATCCCTAGTCATCTCTAATCATTCCCTCATGATCCTTTATTACTCCCTCATTGACCCTCACTATGCCTTATCATCCCTAATAACTCACTCCTTGTCCCTCCTCGTCCCTCATCACTCCCTCATTGACCTTCACCATCCCTCATCATCTTTAATCACTCCCTCATTGACTCTCAGCATCCTTCATCATTCATAATCACTCCCTCATTGGCCTTTACCATCCCTAATCACCACTTCATCATCCCTAATCACTCCCTCATTAGCCTTTACCATCCCTAATCACTCCCTCCTCATCTCTAATCACTCCCATATTGACCCTCAACATTACTCATCATTTATAATCACTCCCTTATCTCCCCTCACCATCCCTCATGATGTAGAGCCCTATTGCGTACTTTGCTTGTCCAAGCTCTTTGAAAATATCCACATAGCTTTCACTTTGTCTTCTCTTGATTGATCTCTATCTTTGGACCTTGCACACATTTAAAATTCACATCTACATTTTATTTATTCTCCACTATTCTTTAGATGGTCTCACTAAACTCTGCATTATATTCTCCTTACTCAATGCATTCAATCTCTCTTACTTTGAGACTGTCCCCCTTACTATTCTTTACACTTTATAACAACTTGTATCAAATTTTGTCTCTGGTTTATTAGGATTTAATAGGGCTCTGATAAACTTCCTTCCACTCCTTTGAGTTCTCTATAACTTCTTCTCAACCCTACTTAACTTCTCAACACAATCCTCATATCATACACTACCTATTACTCTGTCATAAACTCTTCTTGTACGAACTCAAATAATCAAATCAACCTCATTTATGGATACCCTATAATATATCTCATATATTTATAAATTTCTAGGCTTTGGTTCAACTATTTGATAACTTCATTTGGCTCTTTCTACTCTTGGATTAGGACTTTAGGTTTCCTTTTACCCTATCTACCACACAGTCCTTCCCCATCCGTACTTATCCATACTTACACAACTTAAAAACACTATATTATCTTTGTGCATGTTGAACTCAAAATTTTCACCAAATTTCATGAATTATTGATAATTACAACTCCTAAAAACTTACTTTGAAAGTAGAAACCTTAATACAAGGTTTGGATTGGTTTCTCAAACCTAAGAAGGGTCAAAATGAGATTTCAATCTTCCAAAAGCATTTCTAATGAATTTTAATATTTTATTAGGTTTTATTTGACCCTATGCACGTTTCAAAGTGTTATATTTCCATTTTTAAGCTACAATAGATTGACTTAACCAAATTTGAATAGATTGTGTACTCAGTCACAGGTTTGTAGTAATCTGAGAAGAGGTTATTTGTTCTAATTCATTACAAAAAGGGCTAAATAAACATTAAGGTTGAAACACCTTTGGAAAATGTTTACACACTTTAAAAAATCAATGCCTTCCATTTATAATATTCAATTTTCCAATTTCCATGAAATGCCACTTTGACTATGTTAAGTTTCTTGATGATTGCAAGACTGTGTTAGTTTTATTTTTGCTCATCCAAATATATGAAAGTTAATTGAAAGAATATAATAATTCATGATCATATGAGAATAAAATCACCAACATATACATTTGAATTTTCACTTCAATACATGCATATAACTTCTCACATAGATGTATACTCAAAACTTTTGCTCATAGAAGACAGGGTTATATTGTTTAACATAAAATGTCCTTAGCAGAATAACAAAATAAAATGTTTAAAGACTATTAATAAATTGATATTTCAAGTTAATAATTACTCATACATTCCAAAATCCCACCAAATATAATCTCTTCTTCCACAAGATTTTGACTTCACTCACATTTTAATGCATAGTTTGTAAAAGCACAGGGTATATTGTTTGTAATTTAAAAACTCAAAAGATTAGAAATTCAAATGAAAAATTCTATAATAACCATCAAACAAAAGTTATTTTAAACTTGCCACTCACACAAAGATCACAAATAACTTGTTACTAATCATGGTTCACGATCGTGAACACTATCAACTATCTTTGCACATATTCAAGAAGATGCAGGGTCTGTTTGCTTTTTTATCTAAAAATAATAAAAAATTATCTTTATTCACTTGTTTGGGGTTATTTACATCCATCCTTTCAAATCCCACCCCCTCTAACTCTCTTTAATCTAAATCTAAATACAAAATAAGACATGGATAAGACTCTTATTACCAAATAACCATCAACTAAATTCGAACTTCTTTTATATTTTGAGAGTGTCCACACCAAAGTCTAACATATAACCACACCAAATTCAACATTGGACTTCTTGAAACAAGATTTAATTCTTTATGAAATTTCCAAAATTCAAATGAAAAATTTGGTGGGAAAGTCCAATATAACTCTAATTCAAAATTGATAGAAAACTAGAAAATTAGAAATACCCCTACATACTTCTTATGACATTGACCACCTTCTAAAGACTCTAAACATGTAAAATATATCACTATTTATATTAGGTAGTGTTGCTCATGCATCACCTCATCATCCCTACTCACTGTTTCATCACACCTCATCATCTTTAATCACTCATTCCTCATCCCTCATCTTCCCTAATCACTCCCTCATTGACCCTCAACATCCCTCATCATCCCTAATCATTCCTTCATCTTCCCTAATCACTCCCTCATTGACCCTCACCATCCCTCATCATCCCTATTGACTCCCTCATCATCTCTACTCAATTCTTGCTCATCCCTCCTCATCCTTAATCACTCCATCTAATACCTTGATGGTGGTATTTTGTTGGAGTTTAACAATGTTAGGAGATACAAGTGGAGAGTTGAGTGCTAACATAAAATATAAGACATAGTGATCAAAATAATGTGGAGGCAAATTTGAAACACAAATATTTAACACCTATGAAAAAATATGGGCCTATTAGAAATGATGTAATTCACAATTGAGAATTTGCCAAAAAAAGAGAAGCAAGTAAAGCCACCATAACACCAATAATGGGTAGTAAATACATGAGGATCAACAATCTATGTGATTTACTGAAACCAATCAATTGATTTTCATATGAGGGCATTTTATGATCCAAATAATTATATCTAATGCCTTTTATTTGTATGTATATTTATTGAGTCATCATACCAGAGAGTGGAAAATAATTTTCAAATGATTAGAACAAGTAGTCCAAGAATGGAAAGCGGTGCTTAATTCATAACTTAAATATTCAATCCAATGAAGAGTGTCACACTATGAGCTCTACTTGCACTTGTTGAGAAGTGGGTACAAGTTATCTATCACTATAAAAAGTTAAGTAGATAATATATTATGAACCCAATGATATGGTTAGTACTAAAAATATCTCTACTTCCCCTAACAAGAAATTATATAAATGAAAAATATTGTTTCATTAACAAATGTAGATCAATGGTGAGACCATGCACTTCATCATTTCTAATGGAATTCATAAGAATTTAATTTCTCCTAAATCATATTTTTAAAAATTTAACTTGAAATTTATATATCATCCATAACCATATGCTAGTGTATGGTCTAGTGTAGGCCTTGAGAAATGGATCACCTAGTAGTGTCACTTGGTGTACAAAATCAAACATTTTAAATATGCAATCCTTTGTGACATCTCACCATTATAGGTGTGTGATTTTTTACATGTGGTAAACCATGTATTTACCATTGACATGTAGTCTATGAAGTAAATCCTTGAAATTTTGTGATAGATTGTCTAGATCTGAAATATCATATATCGTAGTTAGTTCATAAGCTTCTAGTCATTAGTACTAGGAAGTGCAAGAATATTATCAATTTTAGTAAGAAGTATACTCTTAATGGTAATAATTAAATGTTTAATGACATCCTAATGTCACCATATCATAGTGTGTTTTATCCAAAAATAACAAAGACAAAATAATTGAACCATAAACTAGATGAGTACAAGGATATCTTTCAGTCACCTAAATAAGTTCCTGCATACCTTACACTAAACAATACTATTTATTTGATCCCTTAACTACCTCTAACTCAAACCTATTTATACAACATATCATTTCTAGAGAATGAATAGATCAAGTGGTAGATCCATGAAATCATGGATAATGGACACATCATCCCCAAATCATTACATTGCAAAAACCCAATTATGTTTATGCCAAATTTGTGAATCAATTAAAAAAATATTAACAAGATTACTGTGAAGAACTATTATCCTCAATTAAATATTAAGGCATTTTTTTGCCATATCCATGGTGTATAAGTCTTTTCCAAAATTGATCTTAAGTTTGGGTATCATCATATTCATGCTAAACCTTTAGATATGTTTGGAATATAGTCTTAAAAACAAAGGAAGGATTGATTAACTAGTTGATTATGCCTTTTAGGTTAACTCATATAATGAATTCATTAATTTCAAGATGTTGAACGACATCCTTAGGCCCTTTACTTATGCCATTTTTTAAATCTACCTAGATGACATATTAATCTTTAGAAAATATGGGATGAACATCTACACCATGTGGAACTAGTGTTTCACATTTTTCAGGAACATATTTTTGTGTTAACGTGAATAAATGTTCATTTTTCATGCAAGAGATAAAATATTTGGGACACATTACACACACAAGGAGTGCATGTGTGAACCCAACCAAGATTCAAGTTATACAGGAATGGGAAACGTTAAATAACTTTGCATCTGATTAAAATTTTCTCAGAATTATAAAATTATACAAGAGATTTGTGTTTATTTTTTGTCTTTTGAACCAAACTACCAAAGGTGGAACTGCATAAAGTTTCATTTAGTCAGCTACACAATAAAGATAATTCTATGAACTAAAATTTAGACTCTATTTTGTGTCAATACTTATGTTGCTTGACTATAAATTTGGAAGATCATCCAATTCATTTAGTAATAAAATTGACTATCACAAATGGGTATTGACAACACAAGTCCTAGAAAAGAGTTAATTTCTATTATAATATATTAAACACCATATGATTAGAATCAAAGATATATTTAGAGTATATAATTATGCCAGATGATGAGGGAGCGATTAGGTTTGATAAGGGATGATGAGGGTCAATAATGGAGTGATGAAGGATGGTGAGGGTCAATGAGGGAGTGATTAGTGATGGATAGGGATGAATAAATATTGTTTCAATATTATGAGGGACAAGAAATGAGTGATTAAGGATGATGAGGGATGGTGATAATCAATGGAGTGATTAGGGATGATAATCCCTAGTGATTAGAGATGATGATAGACAACTAAGGTTAATGAAGGAATGATTAGGGATGAGGAAGGATGAGGAGGGAGTGAATAAGGATGAGGAAGTGATTAGGTATAATGAGGGATGAGGAAAGAGTGATTAGAGAATATGAAATATGGGGAGGGAGTTATTAGGGATGATGAGGGATAGTGAAGGTCAATGGAGGAGTGATTATGGATGATAAGGGAGTGATTAGAGATGACTAGGGATAGTGAGGGTCAATGAGAGAGTGATTAGGGACAATGAATAATGATGAGAGAGTGATTAGGGGTGATGATGCATGAGTAGGAATTGATCAAGGATGAGGGAAGGATGATGAATAAGTGAAATTAACACAAAGTGGTATTCTGATGTGTGTAGGTCATAAATGTGACCTATGATACCCCAATCACACCACTTTGCATCAATTTTAAAGTGAGTGGTTTGCAAACTTCAATTTTGACATATAGACTCCTAAAAATGCCAAGAATCAATTTGAAAGGCACAAAAACCTAAAAAATGACTATATGTTTACCAAAAATGCATATCAATTACAAAAGTTATGTCCTAAAATCCCTAGGTTTAATACTTAAACCTTGAAAATTCCTAAGTATTGACCTGATTAGATTTTGAAAAATTATTTTCCACATCGTAAGGCATGCAACTGTGAGACCAAATCTATCAGATGCTGAGTGACCCTAATTTATTATATTTATTAAAATAAATTTTAAGTATAAGAAATTAAATGTAACAATATAAATATAAACTTATACTTACAACACATACATGTTATATAATGCGTGCATGTTATTTAAATTTAAAATAATGCATACACATTATTTCAATTTAAATTAAAAACTAAGCTTTTAGGCTTAGAAACAGTTTGCATTTTTGAGCCAAAGACTTGGGACACTACATCTATAGCCAAGACCAAGTGTTTTAGGAAAAACCAACAAATTTCAACTTCAATCACCAAATACGCTATGTATTTTATCATCAAAATCCAAAAAATTATTACCATTATGATGAGCACATTGTCCTCTTTATAAATGTATGATTTTTATAATTTTTGAGCTATTTCAAGGGTTCAAACTATATTTATCTCTAACAACACCTTTTATAGGCCACTACATTCCTCACCCATATATGCCTATTCATGTTTATCTAATTTTTTTTTCATTGATCTAAATGCAAAAAAAATTATATGGTAACAAACTAGGCCTAATTCTACACAAATTCGAAAAAAAAAATCAATTTTCATTTTTTTGAGGTAGTTAGGGTGGGTCGCATGAACGGCTATCCATTTTTTTGTCAGTTTTTAGGATATATTTAATTTCAAAATTAATAAAAAAAATATTCATCAAAAAAATATTAAAAAAAATTCTTAGCACACTAGAAGATCTAACATAAATATTCACCAAAGGGTTTCTAAAAATATTTAATGATGCTAAAAAAATGGTGGGTCACACAGAATGGTACAATTCAAAATTTCTTGAAAAAATTAAGAGGTCCTGTTAAAATTTTAGATGTTTGACCTATTTATACTTAATCATTTTTCAAAAATAATAGTTTTTTAGAAATTAGACTTGAAATACTATAATTCATGTTTTTATACCATCTTCAAATTTTGAGTGTAGCCATCACTAATTTTCTGCAGAGTTCACATTTTTGAAATTTTAGAAAAAACATGTCCACAGGTAGGCCCTTTTTTGTCCCCCAAGTTGGTGCACTTACCCTAGAGGCTAGTGATCAAATTCCTGGGGTGGTCTCTAATTACATTTGAAGGGCTATTGTAATGTCTATTTGGAATGAATTACTATAAATTTACTCTACTCAGTAATTTCGAAGTTACTTTGTACTAGTGACATTATTAAAATATTTCATTCATTCATTCATCTAAAATGAAATAAGAATTTATACTTATTCTTTTGATTAAAGACCTCTTTGATGGGTATTGAGCAATGCTACCATTAAATTTGACGCTCGATCTTTCCTATCAAGTAAATTGTTTAACAAGGGTTATCCATCAACATCAACATTGCCCTTCAAAAGCTAATACCATTCATCTTTAAACAAAGAAACCCATAACTAAATATGTATTTACTATAATCTTTCAAAAAAATTGTCAATCCACTTAAATTTTCTCCTTTATGTTGCATACAGTCTTTTGAAAATTTCCACCATATTTTATAATTAAAATTGTTCATTTGGCCATCAGATTCAAGGAAAATTGAATGTATTTTACTGTTAAGAAATGTTTATATACATTACAACCCTTGATTAAGAGATGTTAAGTTTAGGCAAACACTATTCTAGAATTGTACAATTTGTTTCTATTTTTTGTTATAGTTGTACTAGCCTTACCAAATTTTGTTTTTATTTCTGGTTATGGCTACTTTGGGATGAGGTGCCACCTTGAGGAGTCAGGGCATGAATTGAACATTTGTTAGCTATGTTAATTCTATAAAATTTTAACCACTACTCTCAGTTATTGAATTAGAACACTGGAACATGAGCTTTATCCCATGCTTTTATAAGAACACTGGAACTTAAGTCTGGTACCTTAGAACTGATGAATGAATGTTGAGATGGATTTTAACCCAAGCCCTTTCAAATGAGAACCTTAAATTAGCACCTTATACCAACTCAACCATCTCCATCACTGATGGACTTTTTAGAATATTAATGGAAAGTTTTGGAAGGGTAAGGGTTTAAATTTGACATTCCATCATGCCTGGTTAGGTAAAATTTCCATGATGGTTTTTTTTTAAAACATTGCCCTTCAAATGCTAAGAAAGCTCATTGTAACTAATGATTATAAATATATATATATATATATATATATATATATATATATATATATATATATATATATATATATATATATATATATATATATATATATATATATATATATATATATATATATATATATATAAGCATTTTAATAAACATCCTTTAGGATAGTAAATAGCTTTTGGAAAGACATGTTATAATTTTTTTTGAAATGAAACATCGATGGTTATAAATTTGTTATTATAGGGTTTTCAATAAACTTGTCACCATCCTTATGTTTTATGGAAGCTTGAAGATTTTGATTTTGTAGGTTTTTAGATGGTCTTTCAAAATATCTTTCTTACCTTTTTGGGGGGTTTACCTACTGATATCACATATAAGGTGGTCTGAATTGGCATTTAATTGGGTTATAAGAATCTTTGTTTTTTATTTAATTATTGCACCTATGTATGATTTATAATTATGTTTAAACGTAAGATTGAATTCTATGAGGTCGTATTCCTCCTCCTTCCTAAGTTGCTTTTTCCACATGCTTAAGCCATGAATTTTTCCCTTACATAATTCTTTATTTCACCATTTGGGAATTCTTGAAAGTTGATGTTCCAACCACTTATTCACACTAATTGATACCATTCACTACACCACCTTTTCCCCCTTTGCTAGGCAAATCTCTGGTGTACTAAATAATGTGGACCAATAGATTGCTTTATAATTTATTGACATGCCTAAATTTGTGTAAATATCTAGTGTATAGAATGGTATAGATTCATTTCAATATCAAGTTTACAGAATGTTGTAACAAATGGTTTAGATTCATTTCAATATCAAGTTTACATAATGTTGTTAAAAATGGTTTAGATTCATTTCAAATTGTTTGGGGGTCAATCTGCATCATTCCATACACCAAGAATATACACCATTGTAATGTTCACCCTAATTTCTTAATGCCATGGTAAACAAGACTATGTGGAAATATGAATATAAATGTGGAGCCCAGTGATGAAATTTGTACGGTGGCCTCTGATTATGAGACAATCGTTAGCTATTGATATGAAGAGACTAAAAATTTACTCTACAATTTTTAAATATCTTCATATCAATATCTCTACAATCTTGTTGAGATATGAAGAGCCAACAAGACAACAAAGGCCATTGATTGAATTATTTGCTTCAAATCAAATTAAAAAAATCTACTCTACATGGAAATTTAAAGTTGCCCTTCATTTGAAAGTGAAATTAGAATTTATAATTCTTTTGTTCGTTAGAGACCTCTTTGAAGGGCAAAGAAGGGTACGTGATTTACAAACTTTATGTTATATTTATCCCTCAGATGTTGGATTCAATCAGTAGTGAGATATTAACCCACCATATGTTATATTTGATGGTTGACTCTTTAAATTTGATATGACAGGTTATTTTCCCAACATTGCCCCTCAAATGCTACAAGGGTTAAGGTTAAAATAAATTAACATCAAAGAATAAAAATATTTTGATTTTAATTCATAAGAAAAATTTGATTGTATTTTACAGTAAGAAAATGTAAATGCAGTTATACAACATTAAATTTAACACTTGATTAGGAATTATTAAGTCTAGGTGAACACTAAGATGGCGTAAATTTTTGGCGTACAAAATGATGAAGATTTGTGCAATGAATATTGCTTTCTAATTTATTAAATTGGCTTTAAAAACTAGTGTATAGATGGTACATATTCATTCTAAATGTGTGAAATGATTATGTACATCATACAATTACAACACTTTAGTGTTTTCTGAAATTATTAAGATGCTACAAAAGATGATGTTTGATAATCATGTAAATTTGTAGGTGCATTTATGTCTTCATCCACATCTATATTGTTGATTTACATGTCTCCCATGTCTATAATAATATATTGAATAACAAAGGTTAGGTTTGGATCCCCATAATCAAAATCATTTTGAGGTGTTACTCATTCATGATTATTGGAAAGTACACCACATTAACTAGATTCACCAGTTCATGAGTGAGGCCTACCTCAAGTTCTTAGATTATTTATCCTTCCATCTATTAGTAAGTGTAGGTATGTGCTCCAATTTTGTTTTAAATTGATGTTTGCATATATTAATGCACATGCACATCAAAGTAGGGCATTATGTAGACACTTACTTTTGATACAATACCCTTTTCCATAGCATGTTTCTCATGATTTACAAAACTTGGTCCACTTGTGCACATTTAGCTATTTTTCATACCCTTTGAATCCACATTGGACTCCCTTGGTCCAAACTTCCTCATGAACACCTCATATATGTTAGTTGTCGACACTAGGATGTCAAGTATCCATCTCTTATTCAATCTAATCCTTATTTTTAGCCTTTCTACCCTTCAAGTCAAAATCGGTCGACCGCCAATTCTAATCCTTACCCTTTTATGGGTATTTTTGCCTTGGCTTGATTTGCCATTCTTTAATTTATTCTTATCATTATCTTCTATGGTTAGCCTATGTTCGAAGTGTCCTAGGGAACCCTATATATATAAATTAATTATAAGTCATTTGGGGAACTTATTGATTCCTATCTTGGATATATCTTACAAGCTATTTTTCTAGCACAAAATCATCAAGCCTTATCAAGAGTTCTATACATTTAGCCAATAAGTTTGCACATTAAGCATGTATTAAGTCAACATGAATCCAAGTCTTATGTCATCACATCTTTTATCAAGATAATATCACAACAAATCATATAGTTGTATTTGATTATCTATGGATAGGAGGCAAAGGCCTATCTCTCATTGGGTTAGGATTCACTCAAAAGCACTAGAACTACATAGATCCTTGATTCCAAGCATGCATTATATACAACTACAACTCTTCAAGAGGTTTCTTTAGCTAACTAACTTGCACACATAATATTTGATGCATACATGTGTTGAGTATTATGTGAAGACTAAAGAAGAATCAAATCAAACATGTCTTCCCGTTAGATCAACGAAGCGAAGCCAAAACCCAAATTAATAGCAGTCTCCCTAGAGATGTAGAAATTTATATAGCTTGAAAAGTATCATAAGACACAATCAACCATAGAGGAAAAAATCTATTGATAGAATAGACCCTTTGTCAATTATAACACAAACATAATTGGCCCTTTGTAAATGGTTCCCCAGTTTCAGATCAAAGTCTAGATTCTCAGGATAACTTTTGTGCCAATTCTAGAATTTAGCTACAGTCCACAGGTGTGCTCATTTCAATCTTATTTCCCTCTCTTTCATTTCCATTATTTTTTAAATGGGTTCACTATAATATCAATCATCTATACTCAGCACTAGAGCATCTTTAGACTTGTAGTTTATTGTATATCTATAGGTCTCCCTTGTGTACCCCATTTTAATCCATTTCACATAGTGGCAATAATCCATAGTGTCATTAATAGTTAAAACATCATCAGATTCATACTTCAAAAAATTTCGCCCAATTTATTAAAATTCACTCTGATCATTATAAAAATGCACCTATTCTTCTTGCTATAATTAGATGGGTATACTTTAAAATGATAAGGAAAATATTGTATTTTGGGGCCTGTATTATACTAGTGAATAGTTTAGATTCTTTGATATTTTTTATATCCCTCAAAAATGTATAATCTCGAAAAAATACTATAATAATTGTATTAGTTCATATTCCAAGTAAACCAATACAATGTAACATATCACTAATATGAACTTCAATTTTATAATGAATATTTTTTTAATATCTTTAAAATATTTTTAAATATTTAATAAATTCATTCCTTTTAAATTGAGTTGCAAAGGTCCTCTAATCATATAACCAAATGCACACTTATATAATGGTTCAAATGAGGCTTTGAAAATTTTATTAATATAAGTTATTCTAAAATTTAGAAGTAATAATGTAGGAGGGAGTGTCATGCTCTCCCTTCAAGATTAAATCCTTTCAAATGATTTCTTGAGGTGATTAGATGGAAATAATGGGGCTTATTGTTGCTGGTGTAAATTTACATTAAAAAGTGATAATGAGCTAATTTACATTAAACAGTCATAAATGAAATTGAAAAAACAAATACACTCTAATTATAAAAGTTCATATAATTTTTTTATGAATCTACATTAACATGCAAAACATATCTACATCTAAATTGGTAGTACATGCTCCTGAGGAATACTTTGAATGAAAAAAAATTTAAAAAAAAAAAAAAAATTACAACTGGAAAAAGTTAAAAATAAAGTCAAACTTATGAAAAGTAGAGAAAACATATTAATAATACTTAATGTAAATCTGAGCATTGTTATGACCAACCTTGTGACACAGTTGAATGTTTCTTCGCCCAGTACAGTGGGAGTACAACGCTTCCACTGTGGATTGTTTATGCAATGTCACGCGTTCTGATCCGACTGACTGCAAACTCTATAAACGTCACCTTCTTCGTCACGCTGTGCCTCTCTTTCTGTCACTTTTGCATGTTTTTGGATCGTAGTTCCTGTGAGTCTGAGTCGTATAACAGTTATCTTGTTTTTATTTTTTAGTGGGTGTCACCCTGCACATTATTTATGTGGGCCATCTTTGTCGACACGTACATGTTCTTTTTTTCCTTCTCTCTTTAATGTTAATGGATTAGATAAGTGATATTAATCATTCGTAGAGAAGATTAACGATGGATTATATTGGAAATCATAAGGAATTAACGAGTTAGTTAAGTGTAACGGATTGACATTATAAGGGATGAGGTTGAGTTCGAATTCTAGACACTCGTTAATCTTAGACATTATGTTGAAGAAGGTCAATATGAAGAGTAAATGTGATGTTTATTCTTCAATAAAAAAAATCTAAATTATATTAGTGATTTTTTCTTTCTTACCTTATGGATTTTTTTTTATCATATAATTTTGGGAAAGGGCCCAAACCCATTTACATCAAAATGGGAGATAGACAACACCCCCAAACTTCTCTGATAAGAGATATAACAAAATAGTAATTACGATAAAAAAAAGTCCCAAAAAAGAAAAACAAACCAAAATATATCCCAACAAGCCACCACCAACAATGATGACGAGATGATTAACAATTATAAACAACAAGTTACCTATCACAACACAAGGCAAACAAAAAAAATACTACTACACAACTGAACATGATGTCAACCCAAACCACTAGAAACCATAGCCTTCGTCAAAATCAGCTACAATTGCATCCTTCAAAATATAAATTTCCAATAGGCTAGACAAATCCGATATCTTCAACACTTTGTTCCTTTCCTTGAGATAGTCATCTCTACCAACAAACAATTTAGGTTCTCAGTTTTCAAGTTCCATAAACCAATGTTAAGAAACTACCTTAGTGTCACCCACTCGGATATGGGACACGCAAGAGATTTTAAAGTTTCTACTATAGTAGGGTGGTACAAGTCTTCTAAGAAGTCATTAAATGCATCATAAATCTCATCTAGACATAGCCTAGGAACATGATTATCCAATATAGATATAACCATAAAAAAACCGATGGATTGCACAAGACCTCATCCACACCAAGGAGGCTAGGAATCATTAATGGATTTCCAACAATAGTTTTACCAAGCATGGCAACCTCTAGATTAATGATTTTTTTAGAAAAGATTAAATTTGGAAGAGAGAGCTTACCATGCTAAAAAGATTGTTCCTTGGTGTGTTATTTCACATGCTCCTAATATTTTATTTTATGAAGTCTTTTAGGATCACATCCTAAACCCATTTTTCAAGGTTAGTTTGAATAATTCCAACACATCCTCCTCTGTCCAACTCCCTTTCACTACTTCCATTATGTCTCTACCCAAGATAGATTTTATCAGCTCCAATGCACCATTCAAATAAGGATTGAGAGCAGAGTAGATATCACCATTTAAAATGAGATATGAATACATCTTCCTCTCCTCTGCTTTCGAAAAAGACACCATTATCTACATACAAGTGTAAATGATACATATTCGAAACGTCAATAATTACCACATCACCAAGCCTTAAACATTCCATTTTCCACATGCCAAGTGCTAGTCTTTTAAAGCCAAGGGCAAGACACATGCCACACATATACATTTTCTACCATTACTAGGATTGCTCTCCTCACATGAGCTTAAGTGCTTGGGGAGATGGGGAATTAAATTCCAAGATTGTTATATAAACCAACAATTCATTCAAATAATAAAATGGAATATTTTAATTCATTTTATAAATTGTATATATAATAATATTAATTATAATACAAAATAAAAATCCAAATAGACAAAGGGGATAAGAAATAAGAAATCCTAAATATAAGAGTATAAATAAGATACTAATCAGTTCTCAAAATCCTTCTAAACAAGAGCCTCCAAACCAATCCATCTCAACTTATTGTTCAAGCAAACCTAATTACCATTTTGGAGAAATGTGGTGTTGATGTTATTAAGAAAGTTCTTCACACTGTTGATCTCTCTATAGATGTTTCTTACACTATGAACTATTTATTTAAATATTTATACAATATTTCTATAACTCAAAAGATACAAAGTTATGCACCAAAACCATGTGCTAAAACTATGTTCCATAAAACATGTTTTTAAAAGTGTCTTTTGAAACCACGTGTTAAACCCATGTTTGGGAAAGATAATTGGCACACGATCCCAAAATTATTCAACTTGATAAATCAATTTTTACTAGTAATAAGTCCAATACTTTCCTTACACCGATTGATTTTTTTTCACAATTCACACCCTTTGTTAATTCATGAGCTGCATTTACTTATGTACCACACTTACTCGACTTCATTACTCTAAGCTCCACCATTTATCTAATGAAATGGAATTTAACTATATGCACTTCAAGTTATCATGGAAATTATGATTCCTATATAATTCAATAGAACTTTTGACTATGACACTTCATGTTAATGCATCTACATTCATACCAATATCATTACATAACATCCTTAAGAATATAGCCTTTAGGAGGCTTGTGTAGTTTTAATATCAATATGTGTTGTATAAGAAAATATTTGGTTTCATTTCCCTAATTTAACTTATAGCTCCACCAAATAATATAAATACATAAGCACTTAATGACCTTCTATTATCCACATTTCTTGCTCAATCAATGCCTGCAAAACCATGCAAGCCAAAAACACCATCATTTTCATCTTGGTAGCATAAAAATATAAGCTAACTTGTGCCTCATAGACTCCTAAAAATCATATTTAATAATGCCCAATGTTTCTTCCTTGGATTAGCCACATATCTACCAACAAATCCCTCTACATGTGTTATATGTGGTATAATACATACGTGAGAACATGATTGAGGCAATCCACTACATTAACACACAATACTTTAGCCATCTCTTTTAACCCACTTTTAGGACTTGTATAACTAGATAGTTTAACTCCTACTTCAATAGGAGTTATCACAAGATCATTATTGTCCATCCTAAAGAACTCAAGGGAATTCTCTATATATTTCCTCTAATTGGCTTATATCATCCTATATTTTGTAGTATCTCTCATTATATCTATGCCCAAGAAGTAATTAAATTCTCTGAAATCCATCATGTAAAATTATCTTGACAATTTCAACTTAGTGGAATTGACAAGTTTCTTCTCATCACTTATCAATAAAATTCCACCAAATTTTATGTAAAGTCAAAATTCTCTATTATTGTGCTACATTATTAAAATAAACATAGTGGTCAACATCATTTCTAGTGAATCGTTACCTCAAAACATCTTGTCAAACTACTAGTACCATTGCCTACACAATTACTTTAATCTATAAAGGGAATTCTTAAGCTTACACACCATTTCATCTGTCCCAACATGTTTCTACATTTAAATATCCTCTTCTAATTCACCATGTAAAAATTTCCTCCTAACATTCATTTTTTTGACTTATAATCATAGGTTACTTAAAGAGTATATGAACCTCTCCAATTAAATACTGGAAAAATGTCCACTAATTTTTTTTCCATGCAAATCCAAGTCAACCTTTTAAAAGATTCTTAACTAATCATACTAACATACGTTCAAAAATAAACTAATAACAATTAAATGTTTAAAGTATAAAAATTTGAAAAGCGATTTCCAATCTCATAACGTACTTGTTAATTTATATTTAAATTCATAAAATCTTCTCAGTGTCATTTCATTTTAAATCTAAATACATGTTTTCATAATACATTTAGCTTATAGAATAAGAGTATTCATTTATTCACAATAAAGTGACTTAACTTTATAAATCAATATTTATCTTTCATTAAATCAAAATTACAACTTCATAACCATATATAAATCTTGTACAAATCTCATGATCACGTCATAGTTACAATTTCCATAATAACATAAGAAGATCACATCATATTTACAATTTACACAATAATTTTATAGTACAAAACCCAAGTATTCAAAGATAAAATGTATATACACAATCTTTAATTTATAGTACATCTTAAGGTTCATCACTAATTACATTTTATATGATTTTATATTTTCTAAATAATAATAAAATAAATTACAATCATCTTCACAATGTGCAATCCATGCAAAACATATGAGATAACAACCACAACAAAGAATTGTATATGTATAGAGAGAGCATCATCAAAGGTTTTACCTCCAACTACAAAGGTTTTCAGTTCCCCCACACACTTCTCACCCATCGATAGTGGCCCTACCTTTCATAATAAAGGTATATGTAAAACTATCAGTAAGGAAGAGAATAATGTGTATCCCTGTCATTTTGCAGTTAGCTCCATAGAGAAAAATAAGATCTAAACATTGAACCATAACAAGAAATAATACATTCTTAATATATACCTAGTATAAATGCTTATGGATATAATACTTAGGAAGTCAATAACTCCACCTTGTTGCATCCAAACTAAGTAATTATTTTCCAATCACAAAGCCATGTGAAACTAAGATATTTTCACAACTTGCATAGTGTTCACGTTCCTAAGTCCACAATATAATATCTAAGGGTATTCACTCCCATTTATCCTAACATAACTCCATAATGCAATGATCTCCTCACAAATTGTTTTCCTCATCTTGAGATCATTGGATAGCTTGTGAATTTTCAAACACCCTAATATAAAATTCAAAAACATTCAAATAAAAGGAAAAACACAAAAATATTCAACATACTCATGTTTACTAGCTTTTGCATTTATGTTGTTTACTATATGTTATTAGATAACATATCATTTAATTTTTATACTTCACGTGTACTTGAGTGTGATAGACACACACTAGATACATGATACACAAGCATACATATGTTGGACATTTCCTCCACCCACGTGACACATTACATTGGGGGCACTTGTTTCATTGAACACAATTGATATAGGTTCCATTAATTTATGATCACTAGACATTACCATGTTGAGCTTATATACTAATGGTTATACATGTATACTCATTCTTACATTTTAAACAATGTGCTAGGTATGCTATGCTACATTACATTTTGCTAACACATGTATGCAACGACTAATATGATATGCTTATGTTGGTTGCTTATATTTCACTTAATCATATTATCACATGACTTACTTGAGTGTACTTCTTAGTTTCTACCTTGTTTTGACTACATAGCATTTCAACATGTTCTTTGTTTATTGGCCACAATGTCACTGAGTGTTGTTTCTTTGGTGTGCAGACATTTGAACATGTCTCCCCATTGAGTGTGTGGAATTTGAATATGCCCCTTGTTTGAAATCTCCTTGAACCCCTTTTTTATGAAATTGAGTGTTATTGTGTGTGTAATTAATTTTTTGTTGAGCTTGTATTTGTTACTACTAGACATTTCTATGATCCATATTATACATCTTAGGGCTTAAATGGCATTGCCTTGTACATGTGTGATTATGAATCCAAACGAATATTAAATGAGTTGACTCTAATTTAAGTATGGATTAGACTTTACATGTATTTTGAATGACATATATTTCCTTTGATTGAACTTAATTATGAATTTGTCAAGAAATTATCTATGTTTGGGTATTGAACCTTGAAATCTCAAATTGTATAAATTGTTGGACTATGAATAAGTTGTGCTCTTTTTTACAAATACTTATTTAATATATTTCAAGATTAAGCTTTTACCAAAATTTATATATGTTAAATGTTTGGAATAATACATGAATAAGTTTGAGTTATGACTTTAATAAATTAGGTAGAAAGTTATGGCTTAATATTATTGGATTGCATTTACATTATGTATCTTTCACCTTGGAATTAGAAACATTATGCCTTGAGTATTGTATGTTATGAAAGCGAAACAAATTATGATTACGAAAATAAATTGGAAAAACCTTGAGGAAGGTTTAGTTTAATTCATGGGTCTCAATCGCTATTAAGGTAATGTCAAAAGAGGATATCTTGAAGCCTAAAATTGCAAGTAGGGATGAGAACTTGCTAAAGTAGACCTGGAACCAAACAACCCTTGTTATGTACTTAAAGGGAATAGTTGTAGACTATTGATATTTTAAATAAGTTTAGAATAAAATTGTTGGGTTTTAGGCATGTTACATTTTCAATGGAAATCCAATGGGTCTACCATTCTTTCGAAATGAATATAAAGATGGAGTGAAGTTTAACACTTTTATGTTAACAGGGGATAAGCCTCCACATTTAAAAGGAAATATAAGTCACTGGATCACTTTGTATTTAAAACTAAAGTTGTAACCCATGACTCGTTTGGCAACATGCCTTAGAAGATATTTATTATATAAGGAAATGCTATGTATTTAATCATTAAAATATTTTTCCTCATGTGGGTTTAAAATATAAGTCATCTATAATCATTGTAACATAAAATGTAGTAGACATAAAATATTATTGAATAACATGATATATGGTGTAAAGATGTATCATGTGATAATATGTATTACAATTTTTTTTCCCTATGTGAGCTCAAGATATAGCAATGAGGAGTACGAAAAAGTATTTAATGCATTATTTTCTTGAATAGATGTGTATAATTAGAAAACACATAAGCACAATAAGTATAATAAGAATCGTGGAAATATAAAGAACACATAAGCACAATGATCATGATAAGGATAATGAAAACATAACAAAGCACAATATAGATCAAAATAACATAAGAAAAGCCCAAAATTTTCATGATATGGATCATGGCAAGAAGCAATATATTTTGAGGAAATAGAAACACAAAAAGTGATATTTTTTAAAACTTCTTGTAATTATGGACTTAAACTTGTGCAATATGATTTATCTGATATTATTAGTACCAACAAAAAGGTAATTCTAAAAATTTATAAACATTCAAATTTGGCATGATTGCATATAATGATGCACGTTGAATAATTTTTTTCAAGAGAGAATTCAATGTATCGTTTACACATTTTAATTGGCCTTTTACCTCGTCAAACTATCAAAAGTGTTTATTATTATTATTTAGTCTATTGAATAAAGTGCAATTTTTAATTAAAACCCAATTAACATTTCAAATTATGCTAGAAAATAATGTTTAACAGATCAATATAAAATTACAATTCAAACTTTAAAAAATTAATATTGAGTACCATCATTTGAAATTTATCAATTAATATAAAATTTAATTTATTAAAGTATTTAATTTGTAAATAAGTCTATAAATTATATTCAATTTCAAGTACACACATACATACATAATTAGAAAATATCCTCAATATTCCACACTTGATTAAAATATAAGTACATATTTTGAAAATTTAAGACATCGACGAACACGCATTATTTTTATAAAGTTTAAATTAAAAATTTAGAGAAAAATTTATCAAACAGTAATGAAAAATTATTTTTGCACTAACATAAAAAAAAGCAAATTATATTTGTAAAATAAACCAATTTATTTTTTGTTTTATACTAAATTACATGAGAGTGTCATCATATTTATCATTTAATATGAAGTGGTTCATTGCTTTAAAACTAGGAAAAATAACTTCAAAGTATTTTTTACTAAATACAAAAATATAATTATGATCTGTAATAAAAGCTTTACATTTAATTAACTTACATTATGGTAAAATATAAATAGATATATAATCCTACAAATTTACAATATAATAAATTTATAAACATCATCAAACAATTTATAAGGGAGGTCTTGAAAGTGCCCTCGTATATATCGATAGTGATCGAAAGATGTTTATAGTTATTCTAATGCATGCTCTGTGGGTAGGTGTCAATGATGGATTCAATGGTGGAAGCATTATAATGTGAAGAGGTGGATTCAATATTATAAGTTCACAAAGTAGAGTTGATAAAATCTTAAGGGTACAGTTAATGTAGGTGGGAGATTAGATGGATAGAATTTAGGTGCATGTGGAGTCAACAAACATGTAGGAAGTGTAATTGAAATATGGAAACCATGCATAGGCTTGCATGAGGATGTTGAAGCCTTTACAAGATAATGTTTATTCCTCAATATACTCGTGATGTATCAAGGGAAGTGTACTACATGTTAGTAAACATGTTTTTATTTAAAAATACATTGGTTCTATCTAATTTTTTAAATTTAGAGTCCATCTCATTAGAAACATTCAATATTAATTATGTTCATTTATAATGCTAAAGGTATATTTGATGACATGAAATAATTTTAAAATTATTAAAATTTAAATTTATTGTAGTTAGTAAATTTTAGAACTGGACTTCTTCATGTTTTAAAGAGATTTAAAAAAGATGAATGTGTCCACACCTTTTGAGAAAGTGTACATAATTAGGGGATAATTTAATGGACATTTTAGGTAACTTGGTCATGTTAATAAATAATATGATCATGTTATTTAATTAACATGATCATATTATTTAAATTATGGCTCGATAATTATTGATTCATAATGTGATCATGTTAATGTATAATGCGATCATGCTAATGTATAACGCGATCATGCTAATGTATAACACGATCACATTATTGTAAAAACAATAACATGATCTTATTAATATTATTTTATACATTAAAACAATGAACATGCAAATGGAGTAAATGTTGGTTAAGAGGTAACATGATCGCATTATTGATTACGTAATCACATTCCTGTTATTTCACACATAAAAGCATGTGAGAGTTGCACATGAAGGCAACTTTGGCTAAAAGCTTATATTTACTACTATAAATGTTAAGTATAAGTCTACATTTATATTGTTACATTTATAAATTATCAGATGCAGAGTGACCCTATTCTTATATTTATAATATAAATGTAAATTTATACTTTAAATTTATTTTAGTAAATATAAGAAAATAGGGTCACTCTACATCTGATAGAGTTAGTCTCACAGTTGTATGCCTTATGATGTGGGAAATAGTTTTTTAAAATATAATCTGGTCAATACTTAGGTATTTTCAGGGTCTAAGTATTAAACCTAGGGATTTTAGGACATTATTTTTGCAATTGATGCCTATTTTTGGTAAACATATAGTCATTTTTTAAGTTTTTGTGCCTTCTGGATTGATTCCTAGTATTTCCAAGGGTCTTAGGGGTAGATGCACAAATTTGAGGGATAAAAAACATGACATAATGAAAAATACAAATCATTTTTTTGTAAAGGGCATACGTCCTTTTCTAAAGAGTGTACACCCTTTTAAAAAAAAAACCAATGCAAAATTAAGAAAGGGTTAGTCTCAAACATACGCCCTTTAGACTGTAAAGGATGCACACCATTTGCAAAGGGCATATGCCCTTTAGAAAGGGTGTATAACCTTTGCAAAGGGTGTACATCCTTTGCATAGGGTATACACCCTTTCTAAAGGGCATATGCCCTTTGCAACCTTTGCATAGGGTGTACACCCTTTTGAAAGCCATGTATTTGTTTTTTTGTTTTGCAATTAGACTTTTGAAAGCCATGTATTTTTTTTTTTTTTGAAATTAGAGGTATTTTATTTGTAAGGATATATTTAGTAAAATAAATTTTAAGTATAAGTTTACATATAATTTTATATTACATTTTATATTCTTAGTAAGATAAATGTTAAGTATAAGTTTACGAAAAAGACTCTTAAATTTCATAAAAACTAAGTGGGCTGCTCCATAACCAGTTTCAAGCTAAGTTCGGACCTCTTCAAGCTAGTACCCAAGGCAAATTTGGAGGTAAAATGCAAAAAAATATTGAAATGTTAAAAGGGCGTATGCCCTATGCAAAGGATGCATGCCCTTTATAAAGGGCATACACCCTATGCAAAGGATGCACACCCTTTACAAAGGGTGCGTGCCCTTTGCAAGCCATGTATTTTTTTTGTTTGTCAATTAGACTTTTGAAAGCCATGTATTTATTTTTATTTTTCAATTAGACTTTTGAAAGCCACGTATTTTTTTCTATTTTGTAATTAGAGGTATTGTTTTTGCAAGGATATATTTAGTAAAATAAATGTTAAGTATAGATTTAACTTTAAATTAATTTTACTAAATATAACAAATTAGGGCCACTTAATATCTTTTGAAATTGATTACAGAGTTGTAGGAATTACCATTTAAAACTTAATTTTTAAAATTACATTCCAATCAATACTTAGTTTTTATAATCTTAGGATCAGAAGATAGAATGAAAAACGAGGTTAGAAATCATGTTATCTATGTAATAGATCTATACCATTAAGGATTACGTGTTTATTTTATTTACTCAAGTATTCCCTATCTGCTTTATCTACTTGAGTATGATCTACCTGATTAAATAACTAAGCCATAGCTTAATCTCACGGAGTATTACCTAGCTAAATACAATATCCATATCTTGATATTTAATATTCCCTATTGGTGTCAAATTAAGTGTTTCACTTATTCAACCTGGTCTACTTCAAGGTCCTTCAAGAACTTGAACTTTCAATTAGGTCTCTTCCTAACCATAAATTATCTCTTGGTCTATCACAAAAGGTCTTCTAAGTATTGGTATTGAAAGACCAATGAACTTATTATTTCGTATTATCTCTTGACTTCTTAGCCTCTGTATTCAGATCAAAAGACATTTTCAATGACTTAAAATAGGGTATTTAGTCCCAAGATAGTAATCTACCTTCAATCAAAACCCTTCTTTTATTCCTAAAGCACTCAATTGTACATCTTCACTTCTTTGAACAATACTATTAGGGTTTCACCAATTAATTAACTCAAGATTCTTAGTGCATGAAGAACTTCAACTCAAAACTTAGATGACAACTCCTCTACCCTTTATAGTCCTATTAGGCCAAATTCTACCTCTTAAGGACTTAATACAAAGAGGTCCACAACTACCTTGTTTTTTGGACTCATTCAATTCAAAAAATCAATGAAAATATCAAGATAATGATACAAGACTCATAGGTGTCTTTACACAAGCTCAAAACACCAATTAGATCACCAAAGTGCTCAAAAATTAGACTAAGTCTTAAGCACTGTTACAATATTGTGTATAGGTGTGTTTGGTCTTGAAAAGGTGTTATTAATCTAAGCTCATAAAAGTATTCTTATATATATTTATTAAGATTTTTGGAGACTATCTCTGAGGATAAGAAACCAATTTCCTTTATTTCTTTATTAAGAATTAGAATTCAATGGAAACTCTACTCTTTAGGTTTGAATGCCCTAATCTACTTACTTGGAAGGATATTGACTTGGATTAACTATCAAATGTTTTGAATCACTTTAATTTTAAGTATTCTATAGTGTTTATATAATAACATTGGACCTTTATAAGAGGTTTATACTCAGTCAACAATGTTGGCTCCATGTACTATACTTGAAGTTTACTATCTTTGTCTTAGAATCTTCTTAACAACCTTGTTCTCAACTTATAAAATGAACTTTAATTAATTGGTCTATCAATATGCATAAATGAATAGCCTACAACATGTAACCTATAGCATATATATTTATGATATAGCCATTCATACATTATATCTACCCCATACATGGTACTACACATAGGTATTCGATCACTCATACATGATAAATTCCAATGGTCATGATATGGTCACTCATATTGGACATGAATTCAACTAATAACTCTAGTGCATTCCATTTCCTCCTAAATAATTAACCCCTAACCCTAAACACTAAAGCTTAAACCATAAATATTAAAACCTAAACCCTAAACCCCAAACCCTAAGCCATAAACCCTAAACCATGAAAACTAAATAATATACCTAAACCTTTGACCCTAAGCCATAAACCCTAAACCATGAACACTAAATAATATACCTAAACCTTAGACCCTAAGCCCTGAACCCTTAACCCTAATACATTAGCCGTAAACCAAAAACAATAATCCATAATTCTTAAAATATAGACCCTAAATATATAAACTTAAAACATTAAACCCTATACTTTATACCCTAGACCCTAAAACCTAAATGTAAACCCTTGACCCTAAACCCCAAACCATAAACCTAAAATCTTAAATATAAATCCTAAAACCTAAATGTAAGCCCTTAACCCTAAACCCCAATCCCAAAACCATAAACCATAAGTCACAAAACTTAAACATTAACTCCTAAATCAAAAATCCTAAACCCAAAACCTTAAACACTAAACCTAAATCATTAAACCCTAAACCCCAAATTGTAAACTATAAACCATAAACACTAAACCCTAAATCCTAAACCCTAAGCCCTAATCCCCAAACACTAAATCTCAACCCTTAAATACTAAACACTAAGTTTCAAACCCCAAACCCTCAACCAAACCCCTAAGACAAAAACCCTAAACCTTACACCCTAAATTGTAAACCCTAAGTGTGAAGCCATAAACCCAAAACCTTAACCCCAAACACCAAGCTACAAACCCTAAAATATAAACTCTTGGTCCCTTGAGCCACAAACCATACATCCCAAACTTTTAATCATAAAATATAAATAATAATCCATAAATCCTAATCCCTAAGACATAACACTGAATCTTGAACCCTGAACGCTAATCCCTATACACTAAACCCTAAGTTATGGATTTTAAATGATCAACCATAAACCTTAAACTCTAAATTCATAAATCCTACACCTTTAGCCATAAACCATAATATTGAGTTATCACCTATATAGAGAAATGAGAGGTGCCATTGGCTAAGCCATATCTTGAAAGGATAGGGGTCATTCTAACCTATATAGAGAAAAAAGTGACTAGGGACATTCATGTAAAAGTTTTGAAGGTGGTTTCAAGATGAATTTCTAAATAATTTGTGGGTTTTTTAATCAATGGGTCTATCAATATGAATAAATGGCTAGCCTGTAGCATTCAACCTATAACATACATATAATAATGATATAGTCATTCATACATTACATCTACCCCATACCTAGTACTACATGTAGGTATATTTTCAGTCATACATGACATATTCCTGTATTCACGATACAATCACTCATACCAAACATAAATTTAGCTAATCACCCTAGTACACTCCATTTACACCTAAACCATTAACCCTAAAACCCAAACCCCAAACCATAAACACCATAAACCTTGAACACGTAACCCTAATACATTATCCCTAAACCTAAAATAATAATACCTAAACCTCAAAACCTAGACCCTAAACATAGAACCTTAAAACCTTAAACCACAAACTTTATACCCTAGACCCTAAGCCCTAAAACCTAAACTTTAATCCCTTAACCCTTAAGCCCAAACCATAAGCCTAAAACCCTAAATCCTAAACACTAAACCATAAAAGCTTAACCCTATACCCTTAATATTAAACACTAAACCTTGAACACAAAATTCAAAGTCATGAACCTTAAACCCTAAACATTGAACCATAAAACCCAAACCCCAAACCCAAAACCTTAACCACTAAACTCTTAACACTAAACCCTAATCTTGAAAGCTTGACCACTAAACCCTAAACCTTGAAAGTTGAAACCTAAAATACAAACCTAGAACCATAAAACCTCATACCCAAAACCATAGACACTAAATCCTAAAATTGGATAAACCCTAAACCTTAAAACCTAATGCTAGAAACCAAACAATTAACCCCAAACATTGAACTATAAGATTTGAACTCTTAACCTAAAACCCTAAAAATGAAACCTAAATGAAAAACACTAAACATACATTGTGGAAACCACACCATAGAGGAATGATGCAAGCATTGGTAGTTCAGCTCAACCTCTTCTCCACTTTCCTATAATAATTGGACTACACAAGCATAAAGATACCAATGCATGGAGAAAACATGCCATAACAAAGTCAGTGGTAAAAATGCTAAAATTTATACTCACGACCCACATCATTCTTTGAGAATAAATCACAAACATGTTGAAATCCAAAATGCTCTAGCCCTTTCGCTCAATGATTTAGAAATAATTGTGTCTAGAAGAAGTATTTCACCTCATACAAAGCAAGTATAAAGAGGTAATTTTTGATCTATCATCATTTTTCATCATCCCTCATCATTTAAAATGAATTTTTGACATGCAAGTGCAAAGAGGATATTATCGTATTTCCATCATGTAAATCATTCAATAATCTCCCTAGATTAATCCATCATGACCCTATCTAATCTACTAGACATGAATGAGAATAATCACCCTAGTACACTCCAATTAGAATAAAAGAATTGAAATACCATTCAAGATTCATTTGAAAATGATATTGTTCAGTTTAAAACAAATTTATACTGACTATTGGATTGGAACACACTCTACTAGATGAGGAAGTGACTAGGGATGATGAAGGAGTGATTAGGTATGATGAGGGAAAATGAGGGAATGGTTAAGGACAATGAGGGATGAGGATAGATGAGGAAGGAGTGATTAGGATGATTAAGCATGATAAGAGTTGAAGAGGGAGTGATTAGGGATGATGAGGGACAATGAAATATGATGAAGAATTGACTAGGGACAATAAGAAATGATGATGGTTAATGAGGGAGTTATTAGGGATGATGAGAGTTTGATTAGGAATGATGAGGGATGATGAGAGAGTGATTAAATATGATTAGGTTTGATGAGGGAAAATTTAGGGATGATCAATGACAATGCGGGATGATGAGGGAGTGATTAGAGATGATGAGGGTTGATGAGGGAGTGATCAACAAAAATGAAGGATGATGATATCCAATGAGGGACTGATTAGGGATAATGAAGGAAAATGAGAACTGGTGAGGGAATGAATAGGTATGATAAGTAAATATGAGGGTTGGTGAGTGAGTGATTAGGGATGATGAGGGTTGATAAGGGAGTGTCCTATGTGAATTTGGAGTGTTAGAATATGACTTTATTCTACGTGACTTTGGAATAATGCATGAGATTGGAATTGAAGAATGCATGGATTGACCATCTATCTGACATATGTTTTAGAGTGAATGGTATCTTTTTAGAATTATTTTTTATGGTTTTTGATTTATTCTATTTTTAATGGAGTCTATTAAGGTAAATAGCTATATTCATGTATATTATAAGTTATCGTATCATGACTACATGTAGATGTCATGTATGAGTGAATGCATACATATATGTAATAGGTATGTGATATATGTCATGTATGAGTGATCATATCATGATTATAGGTATGTTACAAGTTACATAATATAGGGCAATTATTTATGCATATTGATAGACTGATTGATTGAAAAACCCACAAATTATTTAAGAATCCACCTTCAAGCTTGGGCATTCAATTGGGTAGGGCATACTCAAGTAGGTAAACTAGGTAGGGCATACTCAATTAGGTAAATATAGGGCATAATCAATGGTATAGATCTATTACATACCTAACATGATTTTTAACCTCGTTTCTCATTCTATATTTTGATCCTAAAATTTTGAAAATTAAGTTTTGACTGGAATGAAATTTGATAAACTATCTTCTAAATGGTAACTGCTACAGAGCTGTAATGAATTTCAGAAGATGTTGAGTGGCCCTAATTTGTTATATTTAGTAAAATAAAATTAAAGTATAATAATATAAACTTAACATTTATTTTACTAAATATATCTTTATAAAAATAATACTTTTAATTGTAAAATAGAAAAAAAATACATGGCTTTCAAAAGTCTAATTACAAAACAAAAAAAAGTACATGGCTTGCAAAGGGTGTATGCCCTTTGCAAAGGGCGTACGCCCTTTTTAACATTTAAATATTCTTTTGCATTTTCCCTCCAAATGGATACTCTATGAACATTTCTAAGCTAGTTCAGACCTCTCAAAGCCTGTACCCAAGGCAAATTTGGAGGGAAAATGCAAAAAAATATTTAAATGTTAAAAAGGGTGTATTTCCATTGTAAAGGCCGTACACCCTTTTTAACATTTCAATATTTTTTTGCATTTTCCCTCCAAATTTTCCTTGGGTACAGGCTTCAAGAGATCTGAACCTAGCTTAAAACTATTCATGGAGCAACCCACTTAGTTTATAAGAAATTTATAAGTCTTTTTCATCTTTGTCGACACATCTGATTACGCAGGTATTATTATTTAAAAAAAATTATGTGGGTTTGTAGAGGAGAAAGGTTGTTTTAGATTTTTTTTTTTTTTTTTGAATGTTAGAATATTATTTATAATTATTACTTAATTTATTCATAACATACCTCATTATGGACTATATACATATCATCACAAATTCCCTTATAACTTTTTGAATATTAATCGAAAGTTTACAAAACTTATATCTCAATAATTTACACATTGTCAACTATGCTTAAAAAAATGATTTTCATGAAGTTAAGGTAAAAAAGTTGTGTTCCTATACTTGTAGTTTCCACGTTCCAGTTATCTTGACTTGTAAAGTTATTTAATAATTATATATATAATAAAAAATTAATAAAAATATTCTCAACAATCTTCGACATTTCACCTATCCATATGTGAAGTTCCATACGAAAATTCAATCATTGACTCAAAACAAGTATGTTCGTACACATGCAATCTCTTTATATTTTAAAAAAATGGCCAACCTATTATCATAAATTCATCTATTTCACACACTTTTATCATCTGGGTATTGGAAAAAACTATATATTTAGAAATTAAATTCAAAATTCCACAATTCATATTTTTATGTCATTGTCAAATTCCTTTTCAAAGTGTCTCTAGTATTCTGTCCAAGTTCAACTATATATATATATTTTTAAAGTGTCACTTTATACCCCCTTTTGTCCCCCATTATCCTTCATCTACCCTTAGGTTTGTCAAAATTGAAGTTTTCAAACCACTCAATTTGAAATTAATGTAAAAGAGGTGTGATTGGGGTAACATACGTCACATTGATGACATGCACACATCAAACGACCACTTTATGTTAATTTCACTTGTTCATCATCCCTCCCTCATCCTTGATCACTTCCTACTCATTCCTCATCACCCCCAATCACTCTCTCATCATTCTTAATTGTCCCTAATCACTCCCTCATTAACCTTTACTATCCCTAGTCATCCCTAATCATTCCTTCATCATCCCTATTACTCCCTCATTGACTATCACTATCCCTCATCATCCCTAATCACTCACTCCTCATCCTTCATCATACCTAATTACTCCTTCATTGACCCTCAACATCCCTCATCATCTTTAATCACTCCTTCATCATCCCTAATCACTCCCTCATCATTCCTAATCACTCCCTCATTGGCTCTCACCATCCCTAATCATTACTTCATCATCCCTCATCATCCCTAATCACTCTATTATTGACCCTCACCATTCCTCATCATTTATAATCTCTCCCTTATCATCCCTAATCACTCCTTTATTGACTCTCACCATTCCTCATTATCCCTAATCATTGCTTCATCATACCTATTCATCTCTAATCACTAATTCATCCTCCCTCATCGCCCCTAATCATTCCCTCATTTATCCTCACTATCCTTCATTATCCATAATCACTCCCTCATCGTCTTTACTGACTCCCTCATCATGTCTACTCAATTCCTCCTCCTCCTTCATCATCCTTAATCACTACATCCAATACCTTTATGATGGTATTTATTTGGGTTTAACAATGTTAGGAGCTACAAGTGGAGAGTTAAAGTGCTAGCATAAAATATAAGGCATAATGATCAAAATGATGTGGAAGCAAATTTCAAAAATAAATATTTAACACCTATGAAAAAATATGGGCCTATTAGAAATGATGTAATTCACAATCAAAAATCTACCAGAAAAAGAGAAGCAAGTAAAACCACCATAGCACCAAAAATGGGTAGTAAATACATGAGGATCACCAAGCTATGTGATTTCTTGAAACCAATCAATTGCTTTCCATATGAGGACGTTTTATGATCTGAATAACTACATTGAAGGCCTTCTATTTATATGTCTATTGATTGAGTCATCATACCAGAGAGTGGAAAATAAATTTCAAATGATTAAAACAAGTAGTCTAAGATTGGAAAGTGGTGCTTAACTCATAACTTCAATATTCAATCCAAGAAAGGGTGTCACATTATGAGCTCTCTACTTGCACATCTTGAGAAGTGGGTACAAGTTATCTAGAACTATAAAAAGGTAAGTATATAATAGATTATGAACCCAATGATATGGTTGGTTCTAAAAATATCTCTACTTCCCCCAACAAGAAGTTATATGAATTAAAAATATTGTTTCATTAACAAATGTAGATCAATGGTGAGCCAATACACATCATCATTTCTAATGGAAGTTAGAAGAATTTAATTTCTCCTAAATAATATTTTTAAAAATTGAATTTGAAATTTATACATCATCCATAACCATATGCTAATGTATGGTCTAGTTTAGGACAAGAGAAATGGATCACCTAGTAGTGTCACTTGTTGTACAAAATCAAACATTTTAAAGATGCAATCCTTTGTGACATCTTATCATTATAGGTGTGTGATGTTTTCCATGTGGTCAACCATATACTTACCATTTACATATAATATATGAAGTAAATCCTTGAAATGCTATGATATATTGTCATGATATGAAATACCATATATCGTAGTTAGTTCATAAGATTTTAGTCATTAGTGCCAGGAAGTGCAAGAATCTTGTCAGTTATAGTAAGAAGTATACTCTTTATAGTAAGAAGTAAATATAATAGCATCCCTATGTCATTGTATCATAGTGTAGTTTATCCAACAATACAAAAGAGAAAATAACTTAACCATAAACTAGATGAATACAAGCATATGTTTCAGTCACCTAAATAAGTTCCTACATACTGTACACTAAACAATACTATTGATTTGATCCCTTAACTACCTCTACCTAAAACCTCTTTATACAAAATATCATTTCTAGAGAATGAATAGATCAAGTGGTAGATTCATGAAAACATGGATAATGTGCACATCATGCCCAAATCATTGCCTTGCAGAAGCCCAATTGTGTTTGTGCCAAAGTTGTGAATCAATTAAAAAAATATTAACAAGATTAAAGTGAACAAATATTATCCTCATTTAAATATTAAGGCACTTTTATGCCATATCCATGGTGTAGAAGTATTTTCCAAAATTGATCTTAAGTTTTGGTATCATCATATTCATGTTAAACCTCTAGACATTTGGAATATAGTTTTAAAAACAAAGGAAGGATTGATTGACTAGTTGGTTATGCCTTTTAGGTTAACTCATGTAATGAATTCATTCATTTAAAGATGTTGAATGACATCGTCAAGCCCTTTACCTATGTCATTTTTAAAATCCACCTTGATAAGATGTTAATCTTTAGAAAATATGGGATGAACATCTACACCATGTTCAACTAGTGTTTCACATTTTATAGAAACATCTTTTTATGATAACATGAATAAATATTCATTTTTCATGTAAGAGATAAAATATTTGGGACACATTACACACATAAGGAGTGCATGTGTGAACCTAACCAAGATTCAAGTCATATAGGAATGGAAAACACTAAATAAATTTGCATTTGATTCAAATCTTCTTAGAATTAAAAAATTATACAAGAGATTTGTGTTTAATTTTTATCTTTTGAACCAAACTACCAAAGGTGGAATCAAATAAAGTTTCATCTAGTTAGTTTCAAAACAAAGATAATTTGATGAAATAAAATTCAAACTCTATTTTGTGTTAGTACTTATGTTACTTGAATCTAAATTTGGAAGATCATCCAACTCATTCAGTAATAAAATTGACTATCACGAATGGGTATTGACAACATAAATCCTAGAAAAGAGTTAATTTCTATTATAATGGATTAAAAGACATATGATTAGAGTCAAAGATATCTTTAGAGTATATACTTATATCATATGATGAGGGAATGATTAGGGATGGTGAGGATCAATGATGGAGTGATGAGGTATATTGAGGGTCAATGAAGGAGTGACTAGAGATGATGAGAGATGAAGAAAGATTAATTAGGGATTATGAGGGAAAAAGAGGGAGTGATTAGGGATGATAAGGGATGGTGATAATTAATGAAGAAGTGATTAGGGATGATAAGCCTGAGTGATTAGAGATGATTAGAGACAATGGAGGTTAATAAGGGAGTGATTAGGTATGAGGATGGAGTGATTAGGGATGATGAAGGATGGGGGGGACTGATTAGGGATGATGAGGGATAGTGAGGGTCAATGAAGGAGTGATTATGGATGATAAAGGAGTTATTAGATATGACTAGGTATAATGAGAGTCAATGAGGGAGTGATTAGGGACAATGAGTAATGATGAGAGATTGATTATGGGCAATGAGGGATGAGTAGGAAGTGATCAAGGATGAGGGAGGGATGATGAACAAGTGAATTTAACACAAATTGGTTGTTTGATGTGTGCAATCATCAATATGACCTACACTACCCCAATCACACCACTTTGGATCAAGTTTAAAGTGATTAGTTTTAAAACTTTAATTTTGACAAACCTAAGACTCCTATAAATTCTAAGAATCAATTTGGAAGGCATAAAAACCTAAAAAATGACTATATGTTTACCAAAAATGGATATCAATTTCTAAAGTGATGTACTGAAATCGTTAGGTTTAATACATAGACCCTAAAAATGCCTAAGTACTGACCAAATAACATTTTAAAAACCTATTTTCTATCGTATAAGGTGTACAACTATGAAACCAACTCTATCAGATGTAGAGTGACCCTAAATTATTATATTTACTAAAATAAATTTAAATTATGTTTTTTTTATATTTAACATTTACAGTAATAAATATAATCTTTTGGCGTTAGTTGCCTTCATGTGAAACTCCCACATGATTTTATATGAAAAATAATAGGAATGCGATCACATTCTTGATTTTAAAATAACACAATCACGTTATTATTTTTACAATAATGTGATCATGATATGTAATAACACAATTGTATTATCTATTAACAAGATTATATTATACATTAATGCAATCATGCCATTTTAATTTAAATTCAATTCTCACATATTTTATCTTGGGAATGGCTTGGATTCTCGAGCCAAAGGCTTGGATTGTCAATGTACAACCGAGTTTTGAGAGTTATGATTAAAAAAACAACAATATTCAAATTTGATTACCAAATACACTAAAAATTTCAATGTAAAAATTCAAAAACTTAATACCATTATGAAGAGAACACTCTCCTCTTTCCAAAAATATGAATTTTATAATTTTTGAACTAATTTAAGGTTTCAAACTATTTTGATTTCTAACTATACCTTTTTTAGGCCACTACATGCCTATACATGTTCATGTAATTTGTATTTCATTTATCCAAATGAAAAACAAATTATATGGTCACAAACTAGGCATAATTATACACACATTAAAAAAAATTTGATTTTCATTTTTTTGGGTAGTTAGGTGTGTCGCATAGACGGCTATCCATTTTTTTGTCAATTTTTAGGATCTATTTACTTACAAAATTCATAAAAAAAGTAATCATTGAAAAAATATAAAAAAAATATAGGTCACAAACTAGAAGATCTTATCTAAATTTTACCCAGAGGGTTTCAAATAATATTAAACTCTACTCAAAAAATGGTGTCGCACAACCGTCTATCTACTCTAGTTTCTATAAAAAATAAGAGTTCTTATTCAAATTTTAGATGTTTGACCTAGTTATACTTAACCATTTTTTTTTAAATTAGTGTTTTGAAAATTAGACTCAAAATACTATATTTTATGTTCTTACACCATCTTCAAATTTGGAATGTATATATCTCAAATTATCTACAAAAATTTAAATTTCTAAAATTTTAGCAAAATCATGTCCATGGATAGGCCACTTTTTGTTCCCCAACTTTGTCCACTTACCCTTCTCTTTGGCTCTTAAAACTATATTGGTTACTCTTCTTCTGCATAACTTGTTATGAGTTTTGAAATTCTACCCATATATCCTCCCTGATTCTCTCTCTATTAGATCTCATCTTTAATGAAATTTTAAGTGATGCAATTTTTAACTTTGGAGGTGTTAAAAAAAACTGTATAGATATTTACAAATGAATATCTTCTCATTAAACAATAGTTATGCATCAGTTAGAGAATGTTCAATCGATTATGTACTAAATGCCTAGTAATTTTTGTCAACATGGGTTTAATAGTAAGATGATTGGAAGAATCTCAATTATGACTTCATATATAGTCATATATGTGAAGTGTGATTATTAGGTGCATGGTATACAATACTATTTTGACATCTTAAGGACATAGGTTTATTTAATCCTAATTTCACCTTCTTTAATGACTTTAATTGGTCATTACTATAATAATAGGTTTTAATTCACCAATATCATGCCTAGTTAGTAGATATATGTTCCTAATCACACCCTTAATTGACTTGATGGTCTCAATTATCCCTTCTTAATTTAGACACCTAAATCTAGCCACTGATAACCTTCAATCAGGCTTTTGACAAATTTCCACCCAAAGTGCACAATTTGGCTTAAAAACACTAAAATGCATTAAATGAGGTGAAAATAACATATTAAAGTGCCTATTTTGACTAGGGTATCCCTAAATGAGGCAATGCAATTTGTGGGCTAGCTAACTTTGATCAAATCATTTCGAGTCAAAATGCTAATTTTGCACCTAGGTGCTCTGGATTGATCTTTCCTATCAAATCTCTCGCATAAGACATGTCCCTTTATTATTTGTTATTGGTAACATACTAAATGGGATAACGGATCCAAAACATCTGACATTGCCTTCCAATTCCAATCCAATCAAATTTTGGACCAATAACAAGTTATTCTGATCAATTTGAGTAATTTTTGCACAAAGTGATTAAACATGCTTAAGAGCTAACTAAACCAAATTAGAGCCTAATCAATAATTATATGGAAACTTGTTGAATATTTGTTTTAGAAATGAATATGAAATATCTGCATCATTAGGTGACCTCTTTTCTTGGGAAGACCTCTCTAGGCCATAAATGCCATAAATATCATGATTCATGCCTCCCATGCCTCATCAAAGCCCTGCATGCCTCTTAATTGCCCCTTATTCCAATGTCATGATGAGGATAATTATAAACTTAATTAAAAAAATTGAATTAATCATCAACCATACATCTCAATCTTAAGATGGATGGTTTATGTTGATTCTGATCAATCTCAAAAATCTATAAATAGAGAGGCCATGAACATCATTTATAAGACATGATTATGCAAAGTTATAATGCAGGATTAGTTCTAAAAGGTTCATTAAAATAGTGTTATCATGCCAAATTTATTCTAATCCACAAGCCAAAGGTGCCAAGGAGAGATGGAGGTAGCCAAGCTTCCATTGCCAAGGACTCCATGAGCACAAGTTGAGCAAGCCACTACAACAAGCATTTTTGAAGCATCTAAGGGAGGTAAAAGAAGGTTTATTTTGCATTTTAGTTGTGTGTTTTATTCATATTTGTTAACTAATCTCTCCCTAGTGTATAGGCCTAGATATGTTATGCTAGTTAGTGTGTTTCTTTCATTTTGTTTTCATTTTGAAACTAACACGATACTAACCATCCTCTCTTGAGTAAAATTTCTAGTTTACATAATGGCATGCCCAGTGGGACCAAACACATCCCACACATGAATAATATCATTCTACAACTTTAAAATCTTTATTTGGATCATTAAAACTCTTGCAATTTGATTTTCTAACTTGATTTTGTTGTTTTTCTTTGTCATGGGTTTACACAGTAATTGATTTCAGTTAGTAAAACTGTCATCGATTGGCATACCATCATCAGTCACTATTGGTATAATCGATATCAGTTAGATAACCATCATTGGTTAGTAAGTGTAACTGATGTCGGTTATATAACTGACGTCAATCATTGTATTTTCTTCAAAACACAAACCTGAGAGCTATTTTAAAATGCTTATTTTGGGGTCATATGGACTCCGTTTTGGATGATTTTTTTTTTAAACTACGTGTTTTCTCCTAAATTTTTTGAATTTGACATTATTTTATTTTAAAGTTTCATATATTTTTTTAAAAATTTGGAAAATCTATTTAAAATGTTTCTAATTTAACATATTTGCTTTTGGAGTGATGCCTTAAGGGTAGACAGGTAACTAGCAGATTTCAAGTTTGATAAATCATGTTTTAGAAGATATTTTGCATGTTTTAAAATGAATTAGGAATCTTATTTTAGTGCTTAAAGTAACATTTAAGGTGCTTAAATAAGTATTTTTAATATTAGTTTTAGAAGTTACAACTAAGACCAAGGGGTCAAATGAAAACCACCTCATTTTCATTTGGGCTAAAAATGAACTCACCTTTCCAAGTTTTTTTTATTTACTTAGTTGTTTAAGTTAGATTTTGTTTGGAAAAAAAATGGATACCATGTGTATGCTCTTTCATTTGTCCCCTTTAGGGAACCCTTGGAATCAAAAGTGCCATTCCTATTACAAAAAGCCTAGTCCAAGGCTTAGAAAGAATGTCATCTAAAGTGCTCCCAAAAAACTCGTTAAAGTTTGGGTGATCTTGAAAACAACCCTAAAGTATTTTTATTTTATGCTTTCTTTATTTCTATGCAAACTTGGCTTGCAATGGGGACGTCATTACCTCCCTGAGTTATTTAGGGAAGCTTTGACCTAGGGTTTCACCTCCCAGGATTGACTTCATTTGGATCCTAATTGGAGTTGCAAATGAGACGTATCTACATTTGGACATCGCACTACACTGAGCAAATAACAAGATGTAGTAGTTGTAAAATGGACTAGACTTTTTTACAACTAGCCAATGTCACGGTCACCTAATTTTTGTGTTTATCTTTTGCATCATTATACATGAAATTCATTATGCAATTGATTCCCCTAGAAACATTTGAAAGCTTGTTAGTTTAGTCACCCCACATTGCCATACCCTTGCTAGGATTTGGATGATTATACTTAGTGTATTTTGGTCATTTTTGCTTGGTATGTTTTAAGACTAAAACTTGTTCGTTTGTTCATAAGCCATGTCAAAATCAATTTGTCTATATGTCACTCTTTTGTCTAAAGAGGTGTTATGTTGGCCATTTTATACCACACTTATGCCTTAAAATTTTTGAAAAACTTGTTTGTCTGTGTGTCATTTAAGTTGAGGAGGGTAGTGTTATGTTGCCCAAATCATGTCAAAACATTTTGAGCCTTTTTAAGTCTTTGAAACATAACATAGATCACATTATTTGAGCATGCTTAAGTCGTTAGCTACTCAATTTATTTCAAGACTAGTTTACCTTGTATCAAAAATTATTTGTTTCAAACCATGTCATGTATACCATTTGGATCTTTGTCTTGTGTTGTCATACTATCTAATCTTGTCTAGCTTGTTTGGTCAAATCCTAGTTTTCAAACATTGAGTTTTCAATTAACCTTGTCAAGTTTGGATTCAAACATTGATTGATTTCTATTTAGGCCTTAATTTGTGGGGTTGATACATAGATCTTTCCCTTTTGGGTTGCATAACTTCAGTTAATCGATTACCCAAATTTGAAAACTATTGATGGTTTATTTATTTAATGCCTATCCTCATCATAATTTGTACCTTTATTTGGGAAAACACATTCTTTCTTCAAAGAGCCTTTTGTCTTATGCCTTATGCCAACTGATCATGTTTATGTTTGATTTCGTGTGTTGGGTCTATGTCAAAGTTGTTTCCAAACTTGTTAGATTAAATCAAATCACATCAGCCTTTGTTTCAAGTCTAAATTTTGACATTGTTTGGCCAAAAGCCCTAGCACATGCCTATTTGTTTGAGCCTAGCCTTTGACTTCGCATTTGGACAAAAGACCTAGTAACTCAATTTTTCCCTTTCCTAGTTTAGACCTTGTTTGGAACACTTTGACCTAGACCTTTGACATGTCAATTTTTATTCAGATGCTTGACCTTTTATGTGTATGACATTTGATGTTAGATATTTGAAGTTAGGCTATTTTATGCCAAGTCTTAGCACAAACAATTTTGGAGATACAACTCCATTTTCAAACCACATTGGAGATACAACTCCACCCCTTCGACCAAGTTAGACCAAGTTTGAACCATTTATCCTTTGGATCATTTTTCAGAGTTTGTAGAGCTCAAAGCCTTTTTTTTTCCAGATCTTTCATCATTTATAAAAATATGTCTAGCTACACTTATGGTGGAGTCATGTACAATCCAACTTATGATAGAATGACCATACAAAATCCCACTAGGAACCCCTATAGAAAAAGATTTTCTTAGGAGTTTTATTATTCTCCCTACAATACTCCATATGGGGAACATAGTCAAAATCCAAATCGAGACCTTGATTGGCATGAGGAGGTTTGTGAGGAAGACTTTCAAGACCTAACTACATATAATGTTTTTTGGGATACATATCCATACCCTCTTTGCAATAATCTGTACATGGAACACAAGCAAGAACCAACTGATGAGCTAACTCACAACTAAGATGATATGGTTTATGAGGAAGACTTAGATGTTTTGGATTATTTGAGTAATCAGGCTCCACCACATCATACCATTTCTATTTCAAGACCACAATGTCATACCATTCCCATACCAAGACCTCATCCTTTGGTTTGTGAGAGCAACCAAGCTCCACAACATCACACCATTTCTATAATAGGACCTCATCCTTTGGCTTGTGCAAGCAATCAAGCTCCACAATTCCCCTTCATCATTCTAGGACCTATTCCTTTGACTTGTGTGGGTAATCAAGCCCCACAATGCCCTATCGTTACCATTTTAAGACTCCATCCTTTGGCTCATGCAATCAATCATGCTCCCCAGTAAACTATCATTATCCAACCATGGTCCATTCCTCCTTCATTACCAATCCCATCCAAACCTCAACTGATCTAATCATTTGAAGACCAATCTGTGTTCAAAATTGGTATCTTTCAACTCATTGAAAACCAAGGCCAAGAGAACCACCCAATCCAAGATGTGTTTGTTGAACCAACCACTTATGATAAGTTAACATGTGATGAATCACCTATTGATCCTATACTAGTTGTCGAGGAGTCTCACAGTGACAAGCCAATATTTTTCGATTCACTTCTTAATGATTATAACCACCTTTGGGAAAATCATTACCTCGACCATGTCCCTATTTTTCAAGAGCCTCCTATTGACAAGACAATCTATAAGGAGTTGTCTCTTGACCTTTTTTCCATCTTAAAGGAGTCTCACTTTGACAAACTAGTCTTGGTGGAGCCCATTATGCCATCATAGGCCATTACTTGTCCAAAGCCAAATATTCAAAAAGACATCATTGTAACAGAGTACCCATCAGATGAAGAATTAGATTTAGAGTTAGGTTCTATTCTTGAACTGAAATCAAATTTACCATCAGAATCTAAATCAACATCAGTCTCAACATCAGATTCAGAGTCCCTTGAGTTAGAATTAGATTCAAAAGAAAAATATGTTCTTGGTTGTTACAACATTGGTTATGCATGCTTTGCAGATCAATTTGAATACATTTGTGATCCTTCTATAGTTTTTGAGGATGAGTATTTTAGCTTCAACAAAAGTTATCCTAGTATCTTCTATAAGGATTATACAGCCTCTCCCCATTCCATTACCATTCCAAAGGACATTACCATCAACCAAAATAGCCATATCATTGACATTCCATCCCTCACAAGTGTTAATTGGGATCGACAGAATCACACTTTATTAAACTACATCCATGGTGACATAGCAATTAAAGAATAAAAAGCTGCTCTATAAAGTGTGACATAGCATGGTCATTATTAGGATGATTTCTTTTGCTTTTGTTTTCAAGATTTTTATTTGTTTATTTATTTCAAGTTATTTGTTTGTTTATTTGTTTTTCATTTGTTTGTTTGTTCATTTGGTCGCTTGCCTATTTATTTGCTTTTTTGCATCATTGCCTTAACTCAGTCTATATGTATGCATTAGGTGCCTCCTTGCACACATTATTCGTGAGTCTATCCATATTCATATGTCAACATTGTCATCATGGTTTTTATCATTGGTGCATTGATTTCACTTGAATATTAGATATTGGGAGTCAGTCCTTATGCATATTTTGGCCAGGTCTTCATGGTCTTCTATCATGATTCCTACCATCACATGATATAGCAAAAATCAGCTTCATGAAGGTCTACAATCAATGAAGCCATAGAAGTTTCTCCTTGGCACCTTGTCAAATCCTTCCATCCCACCCTTGATAAAATTAACCCATTGGCCATTCTAGTTGTATCATTACTAATAAGGATGAGTATCTCCTCATTGGTAGGTAAAACTGAATCATTTCTAATGATCAATCTTATTCTTCTATTCATCTATTTCATCACTTTGCATCCACTCATATTTCTATATTCCAAGTTATATCCTTGAGTTATGCTTGCTAATCAGCCTTAACTGGGGCACCATCAATTTTAGCCAATCTAGGTCCACTTAAATATTAAACCACCTATGGGAAAATCATTATTTTGACTTTTATTCATGATTATAACCACTTTTGGATAAATCAACATCCTTTTTACATCAATGCATGCAATCATTTTTTTATTTGGATTAATCTTAACCATGGGTTGATTCCACCTTTCTTCTTATTTTTGTTCGAGGGACCATCGATCAACATATGTGACGGCCACTCCCTTGAGGGGGCATCATTATAGGCTTCCCAAACACCATTTGGAGCTTTATTATTTAATCATCATCTTCTTTTTGGCATATAGGCTATCTTTAATTATTTGAGAAGACATTACTTTACCTATGATTTTCAATGCCTTCCCAAACAGGGGCAAACTATAGACACCTAAAATTGGCCATCGATAACCTCCAATCAGGCTTTTGACCAATTTCCACCAAAATGCACAATTTAGCCTAAAAACACTAAAACATGATAAATGATGTGAAAATGACATATTCAAGTGCCAATTTTGGCCAGGGTATCCCTAAATGGGGCAACACAATTTATGGGCTAGCTAACTTTGATCAGATCATTTCGAGTCAAAATGCCAATTTTGCACCTGGGTGCTTTGGATTGATCTTTCCTATCAAATATATTGCACAAGACATGTGCCTTCATTATTTGTTGTTGGTAACATCTTAAATAGGATAATGGATCCAATGCATCTGACATCGCCTTCCAATTCCAATCCAATCAAATTTTGGACCAATAACAAGGCATTCTGATTAATTTGAGTAATGTGTGCATAAAGTGCTTAAACATGCTTAAGAGATAATTAAACCAAATTAGAGCCTAATCAAAAATTCCATGGAAACTTGTTGACTATTTGTTTTGGAAATGAATATGAAATATATGCATCATCAGGTGACCTCATTTCTTGGGAAGACATCCCTAGGCCATAAATGCCACAAATATCATGATTCATGCCTCCCATGCCTCATCAAAGCCCTCCATGCCTCTTAATTTCCCCTTCTTCTAATGTCATGATGAGGATAATTATAAAATTAATTCCAAAAATTGAATTAATATTCAACCACACATCTCAATCATGAGATGGATGGTTTAGGTTGATTCTGATCAATCTAAAAAATCTATAAATATAGAGGCCATGAACATCATTTATAAGACAGGATTATGCAAAGTTATAATGTAGGATTAGTTCTAAAAGCTTCATGAAACTAATGTTATCATGCCAAATTAATTCTAAGCCAAGCCAAGCCATAATCCAAAGGTGCCAAGGAGAGATAGAGGTAGCCAAGCTTCCATTGTCAAGGACTTCATGAGCACAGGCAAGCAAACCACTACAACAAGCATTTTTGGAGCATCCAAGGGAGGTAAAAGAATGTTTCTTTTTCATTTTAGTTGTGTTTTTTATTCATGTTTGTTAACTAAGCTCTCCCTAGTGTCTAGGCCTAGAGATGTTATGTTAGTTACTTTGTTTTTTTTATTTTGTTTTCATTTTGAAACTAACATGATACTAACCATCCTCTCTTGAGTAAAATTCTTAGTTCACATAATGGCATGCCCTGTTCTACATCGAGTTATTGATAGAGTATCTTTTCAAATGAAGTGTGGGATAGCAATTAACATGATCAATTATTTTGTTTATATCATTTGTTGATTAGGATGTGCATCTCCCCATTAGCAAGAACAACATAATCATTTACCACACCCAAACCAAAAACATGTACCATACTATTTCACATTTTCATGCCATTGCCATTGTTATATATGCCTATTTTCCATTATCACAAATCCTACTATTCAACCCATCACTTTGGGGAAAACCTACTATCATTTATCCAAATTATCCAACCAATCATTATCCTTAGCAAGACCATACCATCCTATCATTCCATTCCTATCTAGACCAAAGCCTATTTTTCAATCATCCTACCCAATCCTATTTTGATCTTGGTTCCTTTAGTTATTTTTGTACTTTTTGTGAGAGGATTCCAATCAGGTTTCAACAATTAATCAAGTTCATGTTTAAATGACAGTCTATGAAATTAGTGTGACAGTTGATTTGGCAAGATATCTTTCATTTTCTACCTTGTATAAAGCTTGTTTATGTGAACCTGATTATAACCATCTATGGGAAAATCAATGTTTCACTAATCTTGCTACTAATTATAACCGCTTATGGGAAAATTTGTATCATTGACATTTGCCATTGTATCCTAGTTATAACCTAATATGGGCAAACTAGGGGAAACACTTGTTTATCATGCATTGCCACATCACTTTGCCATCACTATTTTCATTTGACTGGCCATTTGTTGGATGTGAGAACTTGTTGGGACCTAGTTGGTTTTTCCTCACCTTTTATGTGGATAGAATTACTGTGACTTGAGGTCATTTCAGGACCATGTGGGTCATGCTCAATTCATGTTGAGTTCACCTCAGTCCCCCTTTTCATACGATCTCACCATTTTATGAGTAACCTAAGCCAAATGCTCTCATCATTTTACAAGTAGGTATCTTGTCAGTCTCTAACGAGTTAAGATACCTCAAAATGCCAAAAACATTCATAACATTTCAAAAATACCAAAATTTTTTGTCTAATTTAATCCTAGTCAGTTATCCTCGATTTGCTTTATTAGGGCATGCTCATTGTTAGGATGCTTTCTTTTGCTTTTGTTTTCCGGCTTTTTGTTTGTTTATTTCATGTTGTTTGTTTGTTTGTTTGTTTCTTTTTCTTTTTATTTATTTATTTGCTTGCCTATTTATTTGTTTTCAACACTGTTGCCTTGACTCCATCTATATGTGTTTATTGGGTGATTCCTTGACCACATTATTCTTGAGTCCATCCATATTCATACGTCAACATTGTCATCATGGTTTTTATCATTGGTGCATTGTTTTTGAGTGTTTATTGGATCGAGAGTCAGTCATTATGCATTTTTTGGGATAGTCTTCATGGTGTTCTATCATGAAGCCTACCATAACATGCTACAACAAAAATTAGCTTTATAAAGGTCTAAAATCAATGGAGCTATAGAAGTTTCTCCTTGGTACCTTGGCAAATCCTCCCACCCACCTTGATCAATATAACTCATTTGACCATTCTAGTTGTATCATTGTTAATCAAAACAATCATCTCCTCATTGATAGGTACAACTTAATCATTTTATTGATCAATCTCATTCTTCTATCCATCTCTTTCATCATTTTTGTGCCTGCTCATCTTTAATATGTATTCTAAGTTATATCCTTGAGTTATGTTTGCTAATCAGCCCTAACTAGGGCACAATCATCTTTAGCCAATTCAGGTCCTCGTAATGATTATAACCGCCTATGAGCAAATCATTATTTTAACTTTTAATCATTATTTTAACTTTTAATCTTGATTATAACTGCCTTTGGGAAAATCAACATCCTTTTTACATCAATGCAGGCAAGCATTTTATTATTTGGATTAATCTCAACCATAGGTTAATTCCACCTTTCTTCTTGTTTCTTTTCGAGGGACCATCCATCAACAAATGTGATGGCCACTGTCTCAAGGGGGCATCATCATAGGCTTCCCAAAACCATTTAGAGCTTTATTCTTCAACCATAATCTTCTTTTTGGCATACATGCCATCTCTCATTATTTGAGAAGACATTGTTTTCCCTACAGTTTGCCACATCTTCCCAAACAGGGGCAAATTGTAGACACTTAAATCTAGCAACCAATAACCTCCAACCAAGGTTTTGACCAATTTCCACCCAAAGTGCACAATTTGGCTTTAAAACACTAATATGCATTAAATGAGGTGAAACTAACATATTCAAGTGTTGATTTTGGCCAGGGTATCCCTAAATGGAGCAATGCAATTTATGGGCTAGCTAACTTTGATCAGATCATTTTGAGTCAAAATGCCAATTTTGCACCTAGATGCTCTGGATTGATCTTTCATATCAAATCTCTTGCACAATACATGTGCCTTCATTATTTGTTATTGGTAACATCCTAATTGGGATAACAGATCTAACACATTTGACATTACCTTCCAATTCCAATCCAGTCAAATTTTGGGATCAATAACAAAACATTATGATCAATTTGAGTAATTTGTGCACAAAGTACTTAGACATGCTTAAGAGTTAATTAAACTAAATTAGAGCCTAATCAAGAATTCCATAGAAACTTGTTGAATATTTGTTTTGGGAATAAATATGAAATATCTTCATCATCAGGTGACCTCATTTCTTAGAAAGACCACAAATATCATGATTCATGCCTCCCATGCCTCATCAAATCTCTCCATGCCTCTTAATTGCCCCTTCTTCCAATGTCATGATGAAGATAATTATAAACTTAATTCCAAAAATTGAATTAATCGCCAACCACACATTTCAATCCTAAGATGGATGGTTCAGGTTGATTCTAATCAATCTCAAAAATCTATAAATAGATAGGCCATGAACATCATTTATATGGCATGATTATGCAAAGTAAAAATGTAGGATTGGTTCTAAAAACTTCATGAAACTAGTGTTATCATGCCAAATTGATTTCAAGCCAAGCCAAGCCACAAACCAAAGGTGTCAAGGAGAGATGGAGGTAGCCAAGCTTCCATTTCCAAGGACTTCATGAGCACAAGTCGAGCAAACCACTACAACAAGCATTTTAGGAGCATCCAAGGGAGGTGAAAGAAGGTTTCTTTTACATTTTAGTTGTGTGGTTTATTCATGTTTGTTAACTAAGCTCTCCCTAGTGTCTAGGCCTAGAGATGTTATGCTAGTTAGTGTGTTTCTTTCATTTTATTTTCATTTTGACACTAACACGATACTAACCATCCTCTCTTGAGTCAAATTCTTAGTTCACACTTAGAACAATTTGGTCATTATTGGGCTATTCACAACCAGTTGACCCTAACTAGTCATTATTTCTCAAAAAATCCTTATCAATATAAGTATTGTTTCATTTGGTCACATTAAGCCATAGTTAATGATTAAAATAATAAGGGTTAATAATTTGTTTGAGAGCTCTATATTCTAACTCTTGTAATTTTTATACTTTGAACTCTAGTAAAATTTTATACTCTAACTTCTAATTTAACTCTTAATTACTTTTGTAGTTTAAATCTTACGAATATATTTTAACTCTTGACAAATATTGTAGTTCAACTCTTACCAACTTTTATATTATAACTCTCGGTAACTTTTGTAATATAACTCTTTTCAAATTCTATACCTTTAACTGTCAAAGTAACTTTTGTAACCTTAACTCTTTTTAAAACTTTAACATTATATATACATACATATACATGTACTTGTATATGTGTATATGTACACATACACACACACACTCTCTCTCTCTCTCTCTCACCCACTCACTCACTCTTTAGTGATGGTTTTATCTAACCTCTGACGTACACCAGACTCTATTTATCTTGTAGTCTGAGGACCCCTATTGCTCATCTAAGAGTTTGATCCCATCAATGTTATATTGAGATGAACCACCATATCTTTTAGGAATACCTTAATTTTCATATCCACCTTTAAATCCTGAGATTGGGGACCATTTTATTTTTAATGCTCTCCTTATTGCGAGATAAGAGAACAATTATTATCTATTCAAAAATTCACTCGGCTCTCTCCATACACTCATGGCCTATGAAGCTTAGAGATGATTGTATTTCTTCCTCCAAGTGATGTTCAAACTTCACCGATGATTTTTTAAACACAAGTACCCTAAATGGACCCTCACTCAATTAATTATTTCCTACTTACAATCCTCTTACAACATTAATATGAAGAGGTACCATGACCAAATTCCAAGGTCATATTGTGCACTGACACAACATCATTACTCAATGATTCACTTGAACTCACACCCATCACATATTTATTTAAGCTTTGATTATTTGAATTATTTCTCTATAACAATAAGTTTCATCTCATTTTGTGTGATCTTCCTCTTTTAATCTTCATCATTATTCTTCATTCTACTTATTTGGTACACTTTCTAATTGCTCTTTTAAATTTAGTTTATTTTTATGTATTCCTTGGAAAGTGTTTATGTGCTTCCTTTATTATATATATATATATCGTTCATCATCTTATAAGTTGATTATAAACATTAATACATAAATTAAATATACTCTTAACTTTAACAACTTTTGCACTATCTTAAAAATCTTTATAATATAAAAAATGGTCGTAGGATTTGTACGAATCCGTTAATTATGAATCTACAAAAATAAATAAAGATAAGAAGGGTAAAGTAGTATCTTTCTTTTTGAGTTTTGACTTTAATGTGTACAATATTCCCGATAGATATGAAATGCATTTCATTATCATAAAGATGATCCTAATCCGGAATAAGAATCGTAAAAAAAGATACCAATTAAACCAATCACGACAATAACAGTGAAAGTACCTATCAACCAAAGAAAAATCATTTCGATAATACACTCTGACACACACACCCACACATCAGATCTCATATTCCATTGTGATTGTGACTCCATGACTAGATCGATTCCAGCCAAAATATACCATTTAACTCAACGAAGGAGAATGTGAGCAAAGAGACAAAAGAATATGCCAAAAAAAAAAAACATAAACTACAACGAAATTTTGTGTCGGTAAGATTCTTTCATTATCAGGTTTTATGTCATCAATAAAACAGCAATAAGTTGCTTTAATTATTAATATTAATATCGTCCTACTAAAAAGGACGATAACGATAACGAATTGTTGGTGTAACTAACTATTTTGCCTCCAAATTGGCGAATAATATTGAAGATGGGATTCGATCTTTTAAATAATGGCGAGTATGATTCCTTTCCTTTTGTAAGGTGAGGATGGGAGGGGAAGTTGAGGGATTCAACAAACAGAATAGATATTTGTAAAAACGGTGGCCAAGATATTTCTCCACCACAAAGACATTGTATGGGATCGATGATAATGACTAATTGTCATCATCAATGGTATCCACCTCATCCATCTTTCATCTTTTAGGTTTGGTAGTAGAGTTACAATTGAGTTTGGATAAGGTGTTATATGTATGAAATAAGTTAGAATTTATTGAAATTTGAAGGGTTATGAGAAGAACATATTGTGATTTAGTATTCAATTTGATTACAACGAAAGTATTTGAAAGGGAGCCCTTCATAGGTTAGAAATTAGGATTAGGAATTGAGAGAAGATACGATCTTAATTGAATGTGAGAGGGGTGTAAAAAGATCCACCAAAACACACACTCATACAAATTTGTTGCTTAAGAAAATTTCATCTAATTTGACAATGAATCCTTCTTAACCAACAATTTGATTTGGTTTGGAATTCTCATGACCAAGGGAAGGTGGTACAATTTGAGCCACATTGGAGTTGCGGTGATTTTAGCTTTTGAAGGATCGAAGAAGGGGGTTGAAGAGCTGAAAAAGACTCCATGTTTGCCAAAGATGTATAAATTACGCGAAATTATGTGTATTTGATTCACGATAAAAAGTTATGTTTAGAAGTTTGTTGTATGTAAATGGTAAACTTCAAATAATGTTGCATTCAACAAACATTTATTAATGACTTTGATTATTATAAATGTTATTTATAATACCCACTTCCATTTTCTTATGTGCGATTTTACTCGTTATAATTGTTCTCTATTATAGTGGATTGAGACTTTTCCACTATGCTTTCCTTTCTTATTTAAACTTTATTATATCTATAAACATAACTTTAATGGTAAATAGGGGTAGAGGAGGGAATGTAATAGTGTGAGATAATAATAAAAATGGCCGAATTTAAATTTGATGTCTATTTGACCATCATTGGGTTGTTTTACTTCTTGCTTGGATAAGATTACATGTGTTAGAGTTTGGAACCCCTTTTTTACCCAAAAATTATTATTTCGAACTTGATGCAATGTCATAGCTAGATGGAGGCATTATATCACCAATAAATGCACAATTTTCATTAAAAATGATTGTTGACAAAATTTGACCCTACAAGTCAAATTGGGACCCCTATAGGTAAAAACTTGTTTTTTAGGTGTTTTAGAGGTATAATATTGTGTCATAAGGAGTATTATAGGTCATTTCATGTCACATTAGCCTTAGTCTTGGTCTTTTTCAATAGTTATGTCTTTTTGACTCATTTTGGGGGTCAAAATAGAGCATTAAATGAGTTATACGACCTCTTTGAGAAATGTGAAGGTTTAAAAAGGTGATGTCACACCCCATGTGTCGTAAGAATTTTAAATTAGTGTCTCTAACTGAAAAGTGGTAGGTTCTTCAAAAGAAAGAGTAGTTTTCTAGAAAAAAGGAAGAGTTTGGCATTTGTACAACCCATAAGGGAGTGTGACACATGGGAGAAGGTTGTGAGATGACTATTTAGCTTCCTTAGACCCATTTACACACTTGAAGTACTTTAAAAGTGTCATAATTGAGCTAAAACTATTACGCTCGTTCTTCACCCTTCCATGCACACAGAACTAGTCAACAAGTTTGTTCTTGGTATGGCTAGCAGGGGAGGTTTCAAAAAAATTGCTCTTGAAGATGTCTTCTACACTTGGTCAGATTCCATTTGATGTTTGGTTACAAAAGAATGGTGATATGTGCTTTATGAACCATTCCTAAGAATTTGACCTATCCAATTTACTTGCTAATCTATGCACCTTGCTAGTTTTGTTCTTGTTTGGATGATTCCATACAATCCAATTATTGAGATTGATTCTAGATGATGTTTACTCTCCCTTCTAATGCTCCCCATGCTTGGTTTCATGTTTTAATGTGTTTTGATGGGCAAATCATCTCAGGTTTGCAGACTGGTCTTATTTGAAGATGACAAATAGGTTTCCACTATTTTCAAAATCGTCATGCTTTGATAATGGTTTTAGAGGGTGTAGATAAGTTCATTACCATGTTTAAAATTTCCTTTTGTTCCTTTTATCTTTTAGTCTCATTATCTAAGCAATGTTTCATGGAGTTGCAGTCATAAAGTGTCATACAATCAGTTGCCATATGACTGCCATACACAGTCAACCAAGCGATGTGTAAAAAGATCTGAGAAACATATATGGAGTTGTGGTGAAGGTCATAATTTTTTTGACACATTCTCATGGTATGAGAAATCAAGAGAGAATTTCACTTGTTATAAGGACTATGATAGTCAACACAGTCACTCACAAAACTTTCCGCCATTAACTGCACCTACAAGAAAGTAAGACGTTGAAATGATGAGTGTGATCTTGTTTCAAGATTTAAAATATCATAATGTTTCATTTGAATGTATTGAAGGGAGATTAGTTGAATAATGAAGGCAAATTTCTTGAATACATGGACCATTCCACTCACTGCCTGTGTATGAGAATAACCACCTACAAGTAGCACTAGCAGAGGACAAAAAACTCTCAATGGAGGATTTTGACATGATGAAACTTTATTTGGAGTCCTAATATGTTGTGTAGATTAGGACAATCATGCTTGAAGTGTTAGGTTGATAAATGGGAGTGAAAACCTTGATCAAGGGTAAAGAGACTGAGTTCTGGGACATAATCCCCAAAATGTGAAAATAGAGAACCTCACCATTTTGTGGATGACATTTAACAACGTTACGAGTGACTTTTATGCATCTTGATGACTAATCCTTAAAGCATCCATATATGACAAGAGCTATGGAAAGATTGAAGGGTAAAGGATTAGTGGAAGTCAATTATTGAGGAGATCCAATATGCACTTTTATGCACTGAGTTTAGACTATAATATCTACAGGATTTGAATCCTTAAGTGAAATTACATCCCAAAATGACAATAAAAGGCATATATCCATGTTGGAATGGTACCAATAAGTTGAAAAAGATAGTAATGCTCCAAATGTCATCAACTAGAGTTGAGAGGCAGGGTTTTATCCTCATAAACACCTACATGTGTCCCTTCCTTTGAAAATGTGCACCTATAACTGACTGTTAACCCCTATAGCACCCATAGCAAGGACTTAAGCAGAGAAACACTTACATTTCTCTATATAAGATGATTCCAAGTGTCTCATGAGATGAAAATTTGATGTAAAACCTTTTTCAAAAATAATCTTCATATATAGGGTCTTACTCATTCCAACATAGTTGACTATGTTTGATTGAGAGAGGCAGTGACCATAAAGAGTGATGATTCTTAGTGTTAGTATCATCCAAACATGAGTGAACAGGTCCAAATCATTAATATATTATATTAGAAGTTTCAATGGGGTCCCATTCATTTTTTTCAATTCTAATCCATCCTAAATCACCTACAAGTATGATGCATTAAACAAAACATGGTCAAATCCTGCACATAGTCTTGTGAGTTCAGGTTGTATGGAAGGGTACATGAGAGGTTCAGGGGATAAATTAAGATTTTAATACCTTAATTATAGTCATGATAGTCTAATTGAATTATCATGATGGATATAAATAAAATAAATAACCCTGAACATATAACATACAGTCCACATGGTAAAATCTTACACACAATACCTTTTCTAGGAGTTTGTCTTAGACTTTGGAGGAGTTTAGGGGTCAAATGACCTGATTAAAGGATAAAAATTGGCAAAAATCATATTTAGGAGTTGAAAAATCCCATCCAACATTTTTTTTGATAAAATAAGGGAATTACCCTCTGTTTTGTCTCAAACAAATGGTACTTCCCTTTATACACAAACTGGTAGGTTTTGGAAAATAAGGATAAAAGGATGAATCAGGAGCTAAAAGAACCTTGTTAGTAGGTTTGATAAATTTAAGTACATCCAACCAACATGAGAAACACCTCACAGAGGGAGTTAATCAAATAGGATGGTCTGCATGGCTAAGTTTGCAAGCAGCTTGTTAGGCATAGTTAGGCCTAGAATTCAAATGAGAATTCACTTACACTTCTAGCCTTAGATATGAATTATAACCTATTGTATTATGTTCATAGGGACATTTAGATGTGTAAAATACTCCAATTTTTATATAAAACATAATGAATTAATTTTTTAGCTTAGAGACAACATCAGGCATGTGCAAGTGGAAGGAAAAGCTCGATAAGGTAAGTTTGAGTGCTCATATCTCCCTTGGAACTTTGTATGGAGATCCAAGGAGTTTGACGAGGTTATCATGGGTCCTTAACATAATTTTTGTAGATTTTTTTTTCATAATTCAAATGTTTTATCTGCATGAAAAAAGCTTAAGAGCCTAAGGCACTCAAAACCCTCACAAACCTTGGTTAATTGCCCGACTAAGAAAACAAGGTTGGAGGGATATCCAAATTAGATGGAATGGGCATGAAAATGATTTAAAACTTTAGGATACTCCCCAATGACCTTTCCCATTCACTTGAGGTGCTTCATACCTATACGGACAGGGTAAAAATTTATTTTTCTTGACTATTTAGTGCATTGTGCAGGTTATAGAAGGTTTCAAGAGATGAAATCAACTTTAGGAGGAAGATAGAGACTTAATATAACTCCCCATTTCAATTTAATGCTTCATAAAAACTCTTAAGTGTGCATAATAGAGCTCTCATCTTAACCAGTCGAAACTGGCATAGGGAGCAAGATGGTGATAAGTGTGAAAACTTCAAGTGGAAGAATATTTAAGTTGCACTGGAATAACCTAAAGTCATGCATGGTCTTTTCACATGTCATTCACCCCCTTATATGTATTTTCATGATAAATTGAATCCATTTTTTAAGTCAAGTGTTTAAGGTGTATGAAATAAGAGTTTTGTTCTACTGTAGATGGTGATAACTCATTTTGGGAGGAATCCTGATGACTAGAACTACAACCAATGAATGAAGAAGCATGTATACAACCTTTCCCTCTCATTCCAATAATTAGATATTTCTCTAATCAATTTTTGAATGTTCAAATAGGGGTGAATGATGAAGGCAATTTCCTTGTGTAGAATAAGAACTCTTATGCCACATTTCAATAGTTTCATGACTTGGGGTGACACTTGTGCTTCCTAAATTTGCATGATTAGTTTCACATTCCCTCGTCATGCACATGTATCTCATTTTCTTATCTTGACAAGTGTCCTTGTGACCTTTGGAATTCTTTCTTCTCTTTTCTCTCTCAAGTTCTATAAAAACTAGCCTTTTTGGCCTATGTGAAGTATACTCCACCTGAGTATGGTGAATCCCTGCTCTTTTTCATACCATGGATCAATAAAGACAACTAATTTTACCTCTTCTATGACTATTCATAGTGTGTTCACTTTAATGATTGATCTTGCATAGTGATAACTATTGTTTCCTTAGCATTATTGTTTCATTCTCCCACCTATTTGTAGTTGAAAAGATTCTTCTTACAGGTCAGGTGAAGTGTTCTATGATGTGTTAAGGTTAAGTGAGTTAGTCTATTCAAACAGTGCCATCCTAGGCCTCTTATCTAGTCCTCCTAGCCTAAACATTCATCACAACCTCATAATGAAATACTGATGTGAGAAGATTCTGAGTAGAGAAGTGTATGTTTAGTTAGTCTCTTGATTTCATGTGTGACATGCAGCTGGTTGGTAGTCATCAATAAATTTGGTGTATCACCTCTTTTAGGATAGTTTGCTTTAAAATTTCTCTCCCTTTTCCTTGCAAGCATAGGTGTAGTAGTGATCCAAAAGTGGTACATCAAGGGAGTTAGCCCTATCTATAGATTCACCTCATCCTTAGGCTACCCACAACCTAGAGGTATTTCAATAATGCCACTTGGATGAGGAGAGCTAAGACATCTCCTCAAAGGATGCAAATCCAAGTGACAATAGTGACAAATTCATTATTCAATGTTAAACCCTTCATTGGGATAAATTATTTCACAAATCCAAGATAGGCACCTCAAGATTGATACATCTCAACATTTTTTATATAGACATATTTAAATTATTTATACTAGTTTACTTTTGTGTATTCTTTAAGATGTGTCTCTCTTATTTCCTTCTTTATTATGTAGATAGGTATAATGTACAATGGTAATCAGTGGTGTTGGAGTGTAAAACTATGATAGCTCAATAAAATGACTAATCTTAAATTTGGAATCCATTTGATCATCATACATGAGTTTTTATTCTTGCTTTGAAAAAGTGATTGTAAAATTATGATATCTTGGCCATATAGTAGAGTTTGGAGTTTTTTTTTTGTAAAGAGTTTTTCAAGCCTGACATAATAGTATAGGTAGATTGAGATCATCTTTCACCAGTCAGTGGAAAATTTTAGATAAGGTAGTGAAGTCATTAATAAGTGTGATATGTTACAAATCCAAGATAGGCACCTCAAAATTAAAATATATCTTGGCATTTTTCTTAGTGGTATACACACAACAACCTTGACCTTTAAAGAGAATTAACTATGTTGATAGAGATAAACTACAATTGCAAAGTGGTGGTGGAGTGTAATAGTGTGAAATATCAATAAAAATAGTCAATCTTAAGTTTGATGTCCATTTGAATCTCATAAATTAGTTTCCACCTTAAAATTGACATCCATTTGACCATCATATATAATTTTTTCTTCTTATTTAGAGAATGGATTAAAAAATCATGATATCTTGGGCATATAGTGGAGTTTTACTAAGCTCAACCTAGTACTACAACTAGATTGAGGCCATTTATCACCAATAAGCATAAAATTAATGAAAAACATAATAGTCATTAATCAATATAATACATGATAAATCCAATATATACACATCAAAATTGATATATCATTACATATTGTGAGAATAGTGACTTCAGTGCTTGAATCCACTAAAATGTCACATACCAACCATCCATTGATATTTGCATCCAAAAATAGTTCTTTATTGTAGCTTACATTCTAGTCTATTCTCAACTTTCTCCCTTGCACTAGGTTTGGAGTGGGTACTTCAATAGGATAATTACCCTTAAACTGAACCAAAATTTGCCTTAGCATATGAACCATTCCCTCAATATGCAAGAGAGATAGTATCTTAGCAAGGTTTTCCTCCTGACTCCAAATAAGTGCTTGGGGATTAAGTTCCTTGACTTGTCCTCCAAGTCATGCATATATTATAGTTCACCATGTAATTTTTAAATAACATCCATGGATTCACGTAGTACTTCTTTCTGGGATGAGCTCTCTAAATAGGGAATTATTGAGGGTTCAAGGCATGTCACCTTTTATTCAGATATCCTTGGCTCATATCTTAGTTGAACTTCTCACTGGGAGTGACTGGTGGTTGCATAGCTCTACCACTATGGGTTGTTACCTTTACCTTACCCAGCTAGTATTATTTTTAGTTTGTGCCTTAGGAACTCATTGACCTGAGTTTCACACACATCATATCATTCTTGAACCCTTCTCAGGCTTACCCTTATGTATGAGTTTTGCATAAAGTTCTAGGCACTTTTGACCTATTGCTTATCTATGTAATATACACATGTAGGATATGTGGAACAACCATGTTGATAATGGTTGGGTGACCCACACTTATAGTGTGTGGTGGGAATCTTCCACCTTCGTGACCTCTACCACCATGGTCTTTATACTCATGCATGTCTTGCACCTTAGTCTACTGCTTCGTATAACTCATCAATTGCCTTATAGTCCTTAATGCCGGGGGTAGAGGAGTCAAAAAATTTATAGTACAAGGACCCCTTTATTTAGGTTGCAACATTGAATAAGAGGGTAGTTGTGCACATCATGAGCTTCATGGTAAATTACACATTAAGTCAATAAGGCACACACACTACACCTTGGGAAATCATTCTTGTTATGCCCTTCCACCTCACAGTCTATGGACCAAAGTCCAATGTGAGTATTTTACATGCTATTGGTGATACAATTTTGGAGTTGATAATTTATTGAGGTGATATGTGCCTCCATGAATGGGCTAACTCCCATGTTTGCACCCCTAATATCTTCAACCATTGGCACCACCTCCAAAGCCTCTCAAGGCTCAATGACTATCTTCATTGATAGGTTGCATTGAAATGATATAAATAGGCCTCCAAAAAACCATTGCATGTGTTTCACTAGGTGAATATCAAAATACAGCTTAGATTCTAGGGTTTTGAACCTAGCATTATATGTACAGATGTTCTCTACTAGGTCATGCTTGATTTATTTCAGAATAATGATACTTTATTGCTCGAACTCAAGGATGCCAAATTCCTTCAATAAGGCTGCCTTCAAGATATCATAATCCACAATGGCTTGATTTGGATCAAGCTTCATGTACCAAGTGTGGGCACGATCTAACAACATTATGGAAAATTGACTTGCCTTACATTCTAGTACTATAAATCCCTTAGCACATGATATGAGTTCATAGTTATAGACATGCTCTATGGAATTCTCCACCCTATAATAATCTAATAGGATCAGGGAAATCTCATAGAAAACATATGGAGTAGGCAGGGGAGTAATAGGTACTTTCAATACATGTTGTCCACGGGTGCTCGAACTCTAGCTTAATGTAGTAGTACCCCATGTTGCTCCAAATGGAAACACAACTCCACCACCTCTCACGATTAGTTTGTACTATCATTATTTAGACCCCTTGGAGTGCATGTTGGATTTCCAATGGTCTTTCAAATCTTGCCTCTCCACCTTGTGTTGTACTACTAATCAGAGCTCTAGTTGTTTTTAAAGTAATTTAACTACATGATCATCATCCTCATTGTCTGAAAATAACATCTTATTCTTTTTCTCCTCTACAATATTCTAGTGCATTGCTTTGTCTTTAGCTTCTCTCATCATATAAATATGTACAACAATTTATTGAAGCTCATAATACTTCTCATTATGAGCTTCTAGTGATTCTTTTTTTGTTACATAATCCCACCACACTTGTGCCTGAGGAATCTCAAAAAATTCATTTATTAGAAGATTGACATTCTTTCCTAAAAAATCAATAGCATAGTGTGAGCCTTGACAAATATAACATTTAACATTTTTGGAAACTAGCCTTCGAGTAGAGCATTTCTTAAGTAATGTCCTAGGTTTTTTCTTGACCCAGTCAAGAAATTTTTTTTTCAAATTGGGATGGCTATAAATTTTATTTTTCTTTTTAAATGTTTCTTTTCTAGCAAATCCCATATTCTGAGGTTGGACCAAGGATTCCTTTTTTTATTTACAGGTTTTTTGTTTAGGCATTGGCTTGAGATGGGAGGCATGACTACATTTATAGCCTAATTTACAACCCCAATATTGACCAAAAAAACATAAAACTTAGAGGTTGTAAGATGCATTATACTCACCTATATTACTAGCTAAAAGTGTTTAGATACATTAATTTTCTATTTTTCTATATACAATATTCATAGCTCAATAAGACTAAAATTTTCAAGAGTTTTACCTTTATTTGGTAATGATTAACATGCCCATTGACATGATTAACTAGAGACACCAATACCCACTGCTAAGCACCAACTTAGTAAGAGACACCTATTTCTTTGTTTTGAGGCACCGACCTCACTTAAACAATTTCCACCTTCTCACTAATTATTTGTCAACAAATGATGGCACAATCAAGTTTCATTAATATCCCTCTTCTCTCCTTATATATGATAGAAATAATTATTTATATTCTTCAAATTTTCATGTGTTTGTATGATATGTCTTTTAATTCTCCACACACTTGCTTCCTTCTCTTCTTTACATATCTCAAACTTCCAAACTTCTCATGCTTTCTCTCCAACTTCTCTATATATTTATACCTTACTTATGCCTCTGAAAATGTGTGATTTATCCTAAGGGATACGACCTCTCCAAAGGTGGTCAACCCTTTATTTTATATTATCATTCATTAGACATGGGCAGTGATTCTTATTGCCAAAACTTGGATGCTAACAAAGGTGGTCAGCCATCATTTAATACAAATGAATTTAACTTTATTTCTACTCTACTCTTCATTATTCAATCATTTCTATTCACAATTCAATCACTTCTCTTCACATTGGGCGAGTCCATAGTTACTAACTAGGCAAGTCCAGAGCTACTGGGTGAGTCTAAAGCTCTAGGCAAGTCCGAATCTCTAAGTGAGTCTAAAGCTACTGAGTGAGTTCAAAGCTCTATGTGAGTTCAAAGATCATGGTGAATCTAAAGCTACCAAGTGAGTTTTAAGCTTTTTGTGAGTTTGAATCTTTGGGTGAGTCCAAAGCTACTGAGTGAGTTCGAAGCTCTGGGCAAGTCTGAAGCTACTAAGTGAGTTCAAAGCTCTGAGCGATTTTGAAGCTACTGGATGAGTCCAAAACTACTGAGCGAGTCTTTATATTTCCCTTCACCTTGCCTTTAACATCAATGATAATATTTCCAATAATCTCCCACTTTGTTATTGATGGTAATCATATAGAAAAAGTAGTACATGAACTCCCCCTTCTTGTAATTCTCTCTCTTTCTATAACTTTCCCCCTTTATGTAACTCTCCTCCTTTAACATCAATGGCAAAGGGATGTTATCAAATAGGTCATGGGAAACATACATGTCAACTTCTTCAACATCACCATAACTGAATGATTATATTTCTACTCTTCCGTATCCTTTTATATAAAGACTTCTTATCTTATTTGCTCTCCTTGATTTTGATCAAATATGGTATTTTTGACATCATCTACATCTATATAGATTATCTCTATCTTCTCAAATGGTAACTTCTATTTTTAAATTCTTTTTCTATCCACATATCATTCTCTATTTGCTCATTCACATTCCCAACTTGATCACTTGCTAGATCTGAGCTACCTTCTACAATTTTGTACTTGACGTTGGCCCATGCATTTTGTAAGTTTTTAAGCACCCTAAATGATTTCATTTTGCTATAGCTTATATAATATTTGAAATTCATTTCAGAATGGAAACTCCAGTTCATAATGGCTTCATTCTCTATGATTATTATACTGTAAACATCAAATTCCAAGATACAACATTTCATTTCTATTTTTTTCCTACTTCTTTGACTTAGTTTTAATAATAGTACCATCACTTGCATCATCACTCTCACATAAAATATTCATTAGGTGATCTTTCTCTATCTTATGAATGCATATCACCAAATAATCTATGGATATGAAAGATAATCCAGTGATTATCTCCCCTTGAATTGATGCATTTTCTTATGAGCTTAGTGATACTTATTGTGCATGAAATATAGTTTGCACAAGCATAGTTCTCTCCTTTTCTTGCTCCTGCTTACTCTTCCAAACTTTTATGGGTTATTCCTTTTTATTTCCAAGGGTATCCACCTTCTTTTTTTGTCTAGGAAGTTCCAAAAAACCACTTTTGTATAAGCATACTATATGTCCAAAAATGTTGCACTTATAACATCTAACATTGTAATCCACTAAAGGAGCAAATGGATTGTAGTTTCTATTTGAAGATCCATAAGAACTTCTATTCATTATTCCATACAAAATCATTTATTTTAGGTGCCCTATAGTCTCTAACTTTATGACCAAAATGATTACAGAAATAACATTAACCATAAAAGGAAATTTGGAACCTGGTCATATGTGCTTACTTTGGAGGAAAGATTCTTCTAAAATTTTGTACAAGTACATTCTTACCTTGTTTATCATTGGGATGAGTAACATGCCCTTTATTAATGTGATCCTTATCACTTTCACCTTTTAAGGATCCCTTGAGTGCATCCTCATAGCTCTTGGGCTTATTTGTATTCATCCTCTTAGGTGATTATGTAGTTTTTGCACTTTTCCCTTCTTTAGTGTTATTCTGGTTCTCTTCATAACCAAGACCAGTCTTGATGCATGATAACCTTTTAAAATTGAGAATCTCATCTAGTACTTTGGTGATTTTCAATTCAGCACAAGTCTTCTCCAATTCATTCTTTGAGAAATCAACTTATGATTCTAGCTTGGCAATGTGGTATTCTTTTGCCTTAAGCTAGACACTTACTTCCTCCTCTGTCTTCTTAGCTTCTTCTAATTCAGTATTTAGACTAATGATGACATTTTATGACTCTTGAAGGCTATGAGACATTTCTATTTTTAGGTCACAATTTTATTCTTCATATTCTTGAATCTGTAATCTTTGTTTCATATTCTTTTTCTTCAACATTTTTATCTCTCCCAAGGCACAAATCAGCTCTTCTTCAAGATCTACCAGTCCATCATTTTCAACATCATCCTTTTCTTCCAAGGTGCATGTACTTACAGAGGCTTTGAGTTTTGTTTATATTTCCATGAACAGAGTTTCTTCTTTATCATTGTCTGACATGTTCTCATTGCTCTCCTCAGCTGAACTACTATCCTTTTTGGAATAAAGGTTTTTCTTGTGTTTACCAAACTTTTTATTATATTCATTTTGTTTGAAATTTTTATTGTATTGAGGTTTGCTTTCCTTTTTATTACTTTCTTCATCATTGTTATCATCCTTATGTGGACATTTATAATCAAAGTGCTCTATATTACCACAATGAAAACACTTGAATGGTATTTTACTTTTGTATTTGTCGGATCCCGTTTTAGGCTTTTTGAAAAATAGGGCCTCCTTCTCATATTCTTCATTTTTGGTGCTATCACTTGATTCAGGGTCTTTATATTTCCATTTATTTGAAGCCTTGAAAGGTTCTTCCCTTTCTGATGGCTTTTCTTCTTCAATTCTCATTTCATAAGCTGTGAGTATCCCATGCACCTCATCCATTATTAATCACTCTAGATCCTTTATCTCTTCAATATCAGAAACTTTTGCATCAAATCTTAAGGGTAGAGTCTTTATTACCTTTTGAACTATTATAGATTCAACTTTTTCACTAATCCCTCTGATGGTGTTAACAATCTCATCCACACAAAGTAGATATGATGCAATATTTTCTTCATCCTTCATTTTCAAACTTTTGAATTGCCTGTTATGTATTTGAAGCTTATCTTTTTTTTCCTTGGCATCACCCTCATAGATGGTATGAAGTTTATCCCAGATATATTTTGTAGAATTGTAATGCATTACTTTGACAAATTTTGATTTTGATAAGCCACACAAATTTATGTTCATGGCTTTTGAATTATTTTCACTTGTCTTCTTTCCTAATGTATCCATTGTTGGAGTTTGTGGTGTTATGTATCTAGTTAATATTGTTTGCCATATATCAAATCCAAGGGCCATTAGATATGTTTGCACCTTAATGCTCCAAAATGCATAGTTTTTTCCATCAAACAATGAAGCATTGTTTGTGGAAAATCCTTCTTGTTTGGCCATGTGTGCTTTCAAGATCTACCTTCTAGTGGTTAGGTTATTTCTAGAGGAATCACTCTGATACCGATTGTTGAGCACATACCACACTAAGAGGGGGGTGAATCACTGTGTAATAATAATTTACTTTCTTACTAATTAACTTTCATAAAGAAACCATCCACATAATAACAAGTAAATGCACAACACAAAATTTATGTGGAAAACCCTCGGTGGGTAAAAACCAGATTTAAAGACACCAGTTCCCACTTCTAGGCAATTTGTAGGCACCAACCTACTGGAGACACTAATCCCCACTGCTAAGCACTTTATAGGCACCAACATACTAGAGACACCAATCCCCACTATTAAGCACTTTGTAGACACCAACCTATTAGAGACACCAATTACCACTACTAAGCACCAACTTAGCAAGAGACATCAATCTCTTTATTTTAAGGCACCAACCTCACTTAAATAATTTCCACCTTCTCATTTTTTCGCTGTTAACAAATGATGGCATAATCAAGTTTCTCTCTTCTCCCTCTTATCTCCTTGTATATGATAGAAATAATAATTTTTATTTTTAAAATTTTCATGTGTTTGTATGATATATCTTTTTATTCTCCACACACTTGCTTCCTTATCTTCTTCACATATCTCACACTTCCACCCTTATCATGTTTTCTCTCCAACTTATCTATATATTTATACCTTCATTATGCATCTTCAAAAGAGGTGTAATTTATCCCAAGTCATACAACCTCTCCAAATTTTATCAGACCTTTGTTTTAGATTATCATTCATTAGACTTGGGCGGTGATTCTTATTGCCAAAACTTGGACACTAACAAAGTTTGTTGGCCATCATTTAATATAAATGAGTTTAACTCCATTTCAACTCTGATCATAATTATTCAATCAATTCTCTTCACACTCTAGTCGATGTTCTTCACACTGGTTGAGTTTGTAGCTGCTAATTGGGTAAGTTTAGAGCTACTAGATGAGTCTGGAGCTTCTAAGCTAGTCTAGAGCTCTAGGTGAGTCCAAAGCTCTGGGCAAGTTCAAAGCTCTAGGCAAGTATAGAGCTCTATGTAAGTCTAAAGCTCTAGGTGAGTTTGAATCTATTGAGTAACTTTGAATATTTATGCAATTTGAAAGCTCTGGGTGAGTCTGAAGCTACTGAGTGAGTTCAAATTTCTGTGTGAGTTTGAAGCTACTAAGTGAGTCTAAAGCTCTGAGTGAGTCTGAAGCTACTAGATGAGTTCATAGCTACTAAGAACGTATGTAAATTTATATTCACCTTGCCTTTGACATCAATGACAATATTTATAATAGTAAGCAAGTCTTTTAAATGTTAATGAATATTCATTAAACTTGGTCAAGTTGTAAAACTTCAAGCAATACATATGGGCCTAAGTTTCTTAAAAAGTTTCAGCTTTTTCAAAACATAGTTCCTAAAGTATTTCAAATTATAATTGACTTAAACCTAATCTAGCTATGCCATGCTTACCATAATCAGATAATTTAACTTCTTATCCTTCTTTATGAGGACTTTCCTCTACTAGGTTTTCCCACTATTCTCTAAGTTTTCTTGATAACAACTTGACAACATAAAAGACTATTTTTCCTTGTTGTTCTATCCCATTAAGGATGACCTAATTCAAAATATATAATGTTATCTATCCATAGAATTATAACATCATACGAGTTGATTAGTTTATCAATATTGAGAATGTACCCATTTAAATTGGCTGACTTGAGATTGGTTGCACTAGGTGTTTCTTCCAAAATTGGTTCTCTAAATGGATCTAAAGTTTCTCCAAGTTATACTTTTGCATGTTGTTCTAAAAGCTCTTTTTTTTTTACAGATATTTATTCAAAAGATATGATGCAGATTTCTCTTTCAAATTCTTCAGTCTGTGATAAGTCTTTAGACTTAGGTTCATAAACTTAATTGATCTATTGAAGATAATCATATGTTGTGTGCATGCATGCATGCATACATACATACATACATACATATGTTCACTTTAGTTATTGGTTCATCTAACCTCTAGTGCACACTAGAGACTTTATTTGCCTTGCAGTTTGAGGAATCCTCTTACTTGTCTAAGAGTTTGTTCCTATCAGCTTTATATTGAGATAAACCACCATATCTTTTAGGAATACCATATTTTTAAATTCTGAGATTGAGAAAAAAATTCATTTCAATATAATGGCATAATAGGATAATTATTATCTATTCAAAAATTTAATTTTATAAAGTTTAGAGATGATTATCCCTCTTCCTTCAATAGACGTTCGACCTTCACCAATAACTTTTTTTACATAAATCTCTTAGAAAGACCTACATTCAATTAATTATTTCCTACTTATAATACTCTCACACTATTAATAGGTAGAGGTCTCATAACTAAATTTCAATGCTCATATAAAAAACCCACGTAATATCACATACCCAAAAATTCACTAGGATTCACACCCATAACATTTTTTTATACAACCTTAAGTATTAATATTATTTAGTTATAATAGAAATTTTCTTCCTTTTTTTAATCTTCCTCATTATTCTTCATTCTACTTGTATACTACTTTCTACTTGCTCTTTTATGTCTTTTTTGGGACTCCATTTTTCTTTAGAATTATATTATAACTTTTACATACTTATAAGTTGATCATAACTTTTAGTGGACATTAATACATAAATTGAATATATTCTCAACTCTTAATGAATTTTACACACTCAACAATCTTTATAATAAAACGATATAATCATAGGATTTGTATGAATCGTCTAATTATGATTTTACAAAAAAATTTAATATATTTCAAAAATAAAGAAAGATAAGTAATTACATTTACCTTTGTTTCAATCAAATAAAGAGAAGGTTTTATCTTTTTTTTGAGTTTTTACTTTCATGTTACAAAATTCTTTATAGATATGAAATATATTTTATTTTTATAGTGATGATCATAATTTAAAATAAGTATCACATAAAATAATACTTATTAAATTAATCATGGGAATACAAATTAAATTACATATCAATCACAGAGGGAACTTCTCAGTAGTATCAACCATTTCTCTTACTCCCTTTCAACTTTTATTAAGTAATCATGGTCAATACATTAATAATCCTATATATGCGTAAATTAGATCACTCTAAATTTGATGATAAAGAAATTTTCACTATTCCTAATTGAAAGGCAATTAGAGAATTAAAAAATAAGTACAAAAATGAGTAACAAGCCGCAATAAAGGTTAGTATTATTCAATTCAATATTTTATTTGTTTGGGTTTAAATGTGTCATAAATAGTTATTTTATTTAGTTTATATAAAGTTTATCATTGTATAAACTATATAACTAATATTGATCAAGTGTAGCTAGTCCTTAAACAACTAACCATCTCATTATAAGAATATGATAGATTCTATCTATAATCATTATTCAATGTTGAACCCTTCATTGAGAGAAATTATTTAACAAATCCAAGATAGGCACCTCGAGATTGATACATCTCAGCATTTTTTAAATAGACATATTTAAAATATTTCTACTAGTTTATTTATGTGTATTCCTTAAGATGTGCCTCTCTTATTTCCTTATTTATTATGTAGCTAGGTGTAATATACAAAGGTACTTGGGAGTGGTGGAGTGTAATACTATGAGAGGTCAATAAAATGATTGATCTTAATTTTGACATCCATTTGATCATCATACATGAGTTTTTCTTCTTGCTTGGAGAAGGTGACTGGAAAATTGTGATATCTTGGGCATACAGTAGAGTTTGGATCTTTTTTTTTTTGAAAGAGTTTTTCAAGCCCAACATAATAATATAGGTAGATTGAAATCATATTTCACCAGTTAGTGGGAAATTTTTGGATAAGGTAGTGAGTCGTTAATTAGTGTGATATGTTATAAATCCAAAATAGGCACCTCAAAAGTAAAATATCTCTTGGCATTTTTCTTAGAGATATATACACACCAACCTTGACCTTTAAATTAATTATGTTGATAGAGATAAACTACAATTTTGAGATGGTGGTGGAGTGTAATAGTGTAAAATATCAATAAAAATAGTCGATCTTAAATTTGATGTCCATTTGATTCTCAAAAAGTAGTTTTCACCTTAAAATTGACATCCATTTGACCGTCATATAGATTTTTTTCTTCTTACTTAGAGAATGGATTAAAAAATCATAATATATTGGGCATACACTGGAATTTTACTAATCTTAACCTAGTACTACAACTAGATTGAGACCATATATCACCAATAAGCATAAAATTAACAAAAACAATTATAGTCATCAATCAATATAATATATGATAAATCCAAGATTTATGCCTCAAAATCGATATTTTAGTCCATACTATGAGACTAGTGACTCTAGTGCTTGTATCCACTAGAATATCACATATTGACCATCCATTGATATCTACATCCATAAATAGTTATTTATTGTAGCTTACATTCTAAGTTATTCTCAACTCGCTCCCTTGCACTAGGTTTGGTGTGGGTTCTTCAATAGGTTGCTTCCCCTTATACCCAGCCAAAAGTTGCCTTAACATATGAAGCATTCCCTTGACATGCAATAGAGCTAGTATTTCAACAATTTTTTCCTCCTAATTGTAAATGTGCGTTTGGGGATTAAGTTCTTTCCTTGACTTCTCTTCCAAGTCACGCACATAATATAGTTCACCATGTAAGTTTTAAATAACATCCATGGATTCTTATAGTAATTCCTTCTAGGACAAGCTCTCTAAATAGGGCATTATTGAGGGTTTGAGGTGCATCACCTTTTATCTAGATATCATTGGCTCATATCTTAGTTGAGCCTTCTCAGAGGGAGTGACTGTTAGTTTCATAGTTATACCACTATGGGTTATTACCTGAACCTTGCTCAACTAGTATTCTTCATAGTTTGTGTCTTAGGGACTCATTGATCTAAGTTGCATGTACATTAGATCATTCTTGCCCCTTCTCAAGATTACCCTTATGTGTGAGTTTTGTATAAAGTTTTGGGCACTTTTGACCTATTGCTCACCTCTACAATATACACACATAGAATATGTGGAACAATCATGTTGATAATGGTCGGTTGACCCACACTTATAGTAAGTGTGTGGTGGGAATCTTCCCCCTTTGTTCCCTCTACCACCATGACCTTTATACGCATGCATGCCTTGTACCTTGATCTATTGCATCATGTAACTCATCAATTTCCATGTAGTCCTTAATATTATGGGTAGAGGCATCAATTTTTTTGTAGTATAGGGACCCCTTTGTTTAGCTTGCATGCTAAAGAAGAGGTTAGTTGTGTACATCATGAGCTTCAAGTAAAATTACACATTAATTCAATATGGTAAACACATTACACCTTGGTAAATCATTCTTTTTATGCCCTTACACCTGATAATTTATGCACCAAATTCCAATGTGAGTATCATGTATGTTATTGGTGATAAAATTTTGGAGTTCAAAATTAATTGAGTTGATATGTGCCTCTATGAGTGGTCTAACTCGCATGTTTGCACCCCCAATAGATTTAACCCTTGGCACCACCTCCAAAGCCTATAGAGGCTCAGTAATTATCTTCATTGATAGGGTGCATTAAAATGACAGAAATAGGCCTCCAATGAACCATTTCACATGTTACACTAGGTGAATATCAAAAGAGAGCTTAGATACTAGGGTTTTGAACCTAGCATTATATGCACAGATGTTCTGTACTAGGTCATGCTTGATTTATTTTAGAGTAATGATATTTTATTGCTCTAACTTAAGGATGTCAAATTCCTTCAAGAAGATTGCCTTTAATAGATCATAGTCCATAATGTCTTGATTTGGATCAAGAATCATGCACCAAATGTGTGCATAATCCAAAAAACATTATGGAAAATTGACATGCCTTATGTTTTAGTAGTGTAACTCCCTTAGTGTATGATATGAGCTTGCAATTGTAGACATGCTCTATGGAATTATCCACCCTGCAATAATATGATAAGATCAGGGACATCCCATAGAAAACCTAGGGAGTAGGGAGGGGAGTAATAGGTACTTGTAATACATGTCCATGGGTGCCTAAACTCTAGATTCCTATAGTAGTACCCCATGTTCTGCCAAATGGTAACATGAATCCACCACTTCTCAAGATTGGTTTGTACTATTGCTACTTTAACCACTTGGAGTGCTTGTCGGATTGCCAATGGTCTTTAAACTCTTGCCACTCCACCTTGTGTTGTACTACTTATTAGAGCTCTAGTTGTTTTTGAAGTAGTGTGACTACATGATCATCTTCCTCGATGTCTGAAAATGACTTCTTATTATTTTTCTCCTTTATAATCTTCTAGTGAATTACTTTGTCTTGGGATTCTCTCATCATATAAATATGTTCAATGATTTATTGAAGCTCATAATACCTCTCATCATGAGATTCCAATGCTTCTTTTCACCACACTTATGCTTGAGGAATCTCAAAAAAATCATTTGTTGGAAGATTAAAATTCTTTCTTAGGAAATCAATAGCATAGTATGAACTTGGCCAAATATAACATTTGATATTTTGGGGAACTGGTCTTCAAGTAGAGTGTTTATTAAGCAGTGTCCTAGATTTTTTCCTAACCCAGTGAGGAAACTTATTTTTTGGGATTGGGACTATTATAAATTTTATTTTTAGTTTTAAATGTTTCTTTTTTGGTGAATCCCATGTTCTGAGGTTAGACCTTGGACCCCTTTTTTATTTACAGGTTATCAGTATAGGCATTGGCTTGAGATGGAAGGCATGACTACATTTATAGTCTAATTTACAACCCCACTATTGACCAATAAAATACATTTTACATAAAAATTATAGGTTTTAAGATGCATTATACTCACCTATATTACTAGCTATAAGCATTTGGATACATTAATTTTATACTTTCCTATATACAAGATTTTTATGCTCAATAAGACTAAAATTTTCAAGGGCTGTACCTTTATTTGTTAATGACTAACATGCCCACTGACCTAATTTACAAGGAAGTGATGACAATTAATAATTTTTTACCATTGGTTGATGTAAATCATTAGTTTGTAATTAAGTCTTTCAAATGTTAATGAATATTCATTAAACTTGCTCAAGTTGCAAGGCTTCAAGTTATACATATGGTCCTAAGTTTCTTGAACTTTAGCATCTTTTTCAAAACATAATTCCTAAAGTATTTCAAATTCTAATTGACTTAAACCTAATCTTGCTATGTCATGCTTACCATAATCAGATAATTTAACTTCTTGTCCTTCTTTATGAGGACCTGCCTCTACTACGTTTTACCACTATTCTCTATGTTTTCTTGATAACATAAAAGATAGTTTTTTCTTGGTGTTTTATCCCATTAAGGATGACATACTTCAAGATTGTTAATGTTATCTATCTATAGAATTATAACATCATACGAGTCAATTAGTTTATCGATATTGAGAAAGTACCCATTTAAATTGGCTGACTTGAGATTGGTTACACTAGGTGTTTCTTCCAACATTGGTTCTCTAAATGGATCTGAAGTTTCTCGAAGTTCTACTTTGGCATGTTGTTCTAGAAGCTCTTGTTCTTCTGTAGATATTCATTTATAAAATATGATGGAGCTTTCTCTTTCAAATTATTTAGTCTGTGATAATTATTCAGACTTAGGTTCATAAATTTGATTGATCTATTAAAGAAAATCATATGTTGTGTGCATCAATGCATACATACATACTTATATTCACTTTAGTGATTGGTTCATGTAACCTCTAGTGCACACTAGAGACTTTATTTGCCTTGTAGTTTGAGGACTTCTCTTGTTCATCTAAGAGTTTGTTCCTATCAACTTTCTATTGAGATAAACCACCATATCTTTTAGGAATACCATAATTTTAAATTCTAAGATCAAGAATATTTGCATTTTAGATGATTTCCTTATAATGAGATAATAAGATAATTATTATCTATTCAAAAATTTAATAGAGTCCCTTTATACACGTATAACTTATGAAGTGTAGAGATCATTATCCCTCTTCCTTCAATAGATGTTCAACCTTCACCAACAACTTTTTTGACATAAGTCTCTTAGAGGGACATGCATTCGATTAATTATTTCCTACTTACAATACCTCACACCATTAATAGGTAGATGTCCCATAACTAAATTTCAATGCTCATATTAGAAACCCATGTAATATCACATACCCAAATTTGCATTTTGCTTCACACCCACAACATACTTTTCTATAACTTTGATTATTAAAATTATTTCTCTTTAATAAAAAATTTCTTCCCTTTTTAATCTTCTTCATTATTCTTCATTCTAGTTGTCTACTACTTTCTAGTTGCTCTTTTATGTTTAGTTTATTTTTATGTATTTTTTGGGAGGTCTTTATGTGCTCCATTTCTCTTTAAAATTATGTTATATATTTTGCATACTTATAAGTTGATCATAAATTTTAATGGACATTAATACATAAATTGAATATACTCTCAACTCTTAATGATTTTTACACATTTTTAACAATCTTTATAATAAAAAGATATAATCGTAGGATTTGTATGAATCATTCTAATATACTCTCAACTCTTAACGAATTTTACACGCACTTAACAATCTTTATAATAAAAATATAAAATCGTAAGATTTTTATGAATCATCCAATTATGATTTTACAAAAAGATTCAATTTATTTCAAAAACACATAAAGATAAAACATCACCTTTACTTTTATTTAAATCAGATAAGGGGAAGGTCTTATCTTTCTTTTTGAGTTTTCACTTTCATGTGTACAATATTCCCTATAGATATGAAATACATTTCATTATTGTCGTGATGATCATAATTGAAAATAAGAATCACAGAAAACAATACCCATTAAATCAATCATGGGAATACAAGTTAAATTACATATCAGTCAAAGAGGAAACTTCTCAATAGTATCGACCATTTATCTTACTCTCTTTTAAATTTTATTAAGTAATCATGCTTGATACATTAACAATCCTATATATGCGTAAATTAGATATCTCTGAATTGGATAAAAAAGAAGATTTTTACTATTCCTAATTGAAAGGTAATTAGAGAATTAAAAAACAAGTACAAAAATGAGTAACAAACTCCACTAAAGGTTGGTACGATTCAATTTAACATTTTATTCATTCAGGTTTGAATGAATCATGAATAGTTATGTTATTTAATTTATATAGAGTTTATTATTGTATGAATTGTATAACTGATATTGATCTCAAGAAAAAAACTGTAAGTGTAGCTAGTCCATAAACAACTATCTATCTCATTGTAAGAATATGATAGATTCTATATATAATCATGATCACCTCCTAAAAGGATCTAAATCTAATAAATTCATTAATTTACTCATATTATCTAATTCTTAATCACTGAATTACAAACTATCTTAACAATCTATACACAACTTAAAGTTGCTCATAACTCTATCTAATTTATACACTCTTAAGTCTTTAAGATTTTTTCTACTCAAACTATCTATAATTCTTATACTCTAAGTTTTGACAACTTCTATGTATAATTTAAGAGTAGTATAAAACTTAATTTAAATAAAGAAAAAAAATTAAATATAAAATATATATAAATTTTTTTATTAAGCCGGAGGCTTATACGGTGGGGCAAGGCTCCAGATTCATCTCATATGAGACAAGAAATGGAATATTCTTTGGCAACCATATGATGTCACTTTGGTCGAGTGGTTAAAGCATGTTCTTGCTAAGTACATGGGGTTCCCGTGAGAGTTTGAATGTCTCAGGATAAAATTTTAATTTATGAAATGTGATTTTTTTGTGGGTGACAAGTAATGGTATATATGTTTAGCATGGTCTTTATATAACTATCATGAAGTTTGTTGTGTGCAAATTCATGCCCTAGAAAAACACTTTGATTATAAATCATGTATTTTTTATTTCATGATTAAGTCTAATTTAGCTGTGCTCAAGCATGATTACTCTGCTCTTCAAATAATATTTTTTTGTCTGCAAATCATTTGTCACCCTAAATACCAAAAAAAACACAAAACTCATGACTAAAAATCATGGTTGGGACATTCTAGCCTTGCTTGATGTTGTTGTTTCATCAATGAAAATGGATGGCTTGATGGATGGTGTTTTTCTCTTGCATGACCTATTGCAAATTGAAAGTTTGTATTTGTTCTTCCTTTTCCACAATGTTCTTTATCATGACAAATGTCATGAAATTGCAACTTGAAAATAATCCAAAAATTGTTCTTTTATGTCATTCTCCTTTTGTTGCTAGACTTCAACACCACCTTCATTTTAATGATCCTAGTATACAAATCATGAATTTTTTCTTTGCAACTTGTTTGTAGATCACAAATTCGTTTTCTATGACATTATAAACACCTTCAAATCTATAGTTTGTACATTAGCAAACTACCTAGGGCTTCCTCGAACCTCGAACCTCTTATTTATCTTTTTTGAAGTTTGTACTTGACTAATGCTTCCTCAAACTTATGTGATTTTTTGTTAGTGCCCTTCTCTTTGAGATTCTTTGAATAGTGGCCTTGATACCAATGTTAACAAATATGAAAGTTGAAAGAATGAAGAGAAATGGAAGGCATACAACACATCTGCATGCTTATGTGTGTCCATCTTTTATTAAGCAAAAAGTAGTTACATTCAATTAGGAAGGTTGATAATTTACCATTAGTCAATATAAGTTTTTTTAATCACCTGATTAGTTTAGCAGTCACATTAATTTTTTCTCCCTCATTTCAGATTCAATGTGAATGGAACAAATAATTAATGTTTGTGAAGTTTTTTCCAAAGGATTATGTATGTAAATTGAATATTTAAATAGATAAATATTGTAATAATAATACAACACTATGTTATAGATATAATATCCCTGTAATTTTATATAAAATAATGTTTATATTATATTATCTGTTAGGTCTTATATATAATAATATGTATATTATATTATCTGTTAGGCAAAGAAAAAGTTTTAACAATCTTTGTCCATAATGCAAACTTGGTTTTTTTATTTTTATTCTTATTTGATGAGGATTAGATTTAGGATAAACATAACCAAAAGTTTCTTAAGTTGTTGTAGGTGGATACGCACCTATTGCTCACAACTATCACAATCACTCTGAATCATAGGAGAAATCAATTTAGGGTTGCAAAGGATGAAAACCAATATGTGCAAATGGAAAAATAAACTACCATATTGACCAGTTTGACCAACATAATTGGTGATGCACATTATTGGTAAACACTATTAATATTATTGGTATTGTGTGATGAAGAGGGCGGATATGCATTCATAGAGCAGCGGTGATGATAGAGTAGGGTTTCTTCTAGTTTTTCTTTATTTTATTTAATAGACTTTATCCCTATTTTGGCTGTCTTATGGGTGGTGTTAGTTGCTTGTGTCATTCTAATGCTTCAAGAAGATTTTTTTTAACCAATTTATTCCTTTCTAAACTTTGTTATCCACGTGCTTTTAGCCATGCTAAATGGTTTTTTATTTTATTAACACTTGGTGTGCTCCCTTAAAGTACATAAAGATGAAAAAGGGATAGATGGGTAGTGCCAAGGGAAGCGACTTGAGCAGTTAACATATTGGTAGCCAACCAAAAAAAAATAAAGAAATAAATATTATCATGCCAAGCAACTTATAAAGGGATAGGTGGTTGTACGTGCTAAAGGAAGCTATTAATTGTTGAAGTTTAGATTTATTATTTAAAATGTTATTACATCCTTGAAAGGTTAAATTTTGTGAAGTTTAGCATAACTAATGGCACCCATCATCATTATAGGCATGCCATGTGCCTCACGAATTTGCTCCAGTAGTAAATATTATTAATGTTATTTTATAAAATTATTTCAAGAGGCACGTCGATGGGTTCCACCTACTATGATGCTCTCTTAGAATGATTTCTTATATCAAAACATTATTATTGTAGCAAATAAATCTCCAAGATGTGAAATGAATCTAAAAATAGCCTACCACAATATATCATATAAAATGAAAATACATTCAAAAAATGAAAATAACATATTTACTGAATACAATTACCAAAAAAAATCAAATCCTCCATCTTTCATTGGACGTGGACATTCTGGGAATGGCTTCACTGTCCAAGAATGTAACATGAAGGAAAAAACACTGGAAATGGGCCAAAAAATAGAGTATTCTAGGCAAATGAATTCATCACGACTCTGAGCTATGCAAAGCCAAGATGATTTAATTGAAGCTAGGAAACAAGAAACAAAAAAGTAACTTATGTGTATTAGTCAAAAGGAACATTTTTATAAGGCTACTCAAAGATCTCATTATGCAGTGTCTGATTAAATTGATGAAATCCACTGTAATATTATTTTGCAAAGAGGCTGATTTGATGATGGTTGAACTCTTTTGGGAGAAGAAAATTAGGCATATGGTCAAAGACAAAAGGATGATTTAACACCAAAAATCATTTTAGATCACAAGGTTTTTCTACCACCTGCATATGGGGTTGGTGTTTATTGTGTTGGAGGTGTAGTTATGGCATCAAAAGATGGGTGAATAGTTTGTGACAATACACTAGATTTGAGATTAAATATTGTATACAAGAAGGGTGCATCTCTATGAGGCATGAGTTATTATGCACGATCCAAAAATGTAGAGAAATGAGTCATTATAGACGTGACACCTTCATGCTTTATCATAAAATCATGAATTGGGTAAAGGTTGTTTATGAAAAACTTGAATTTAAAGGAGGTTGGTGGCAAGGGAAGGAAGGTAGTCACGATGAATGGAGGAGGACTTTTTTTTCTATTGAATTTGAAAAATGCCATTGGGTGGGCTCCTGCTAGAGCATATGGTGATCAAATAAAGGGAGACAACTGATTATGAGGGAGATTCAAGCGATTTCAAAGAGGACAAAGCATATTTCAAGGAAGAGGATTACTCATATTATCCATGTGTAGATGGAATGATGATCAATCAAAATGAAAGGACAATAGAGCACATAACAGAGAGGAATCTGATCTTTCCATATCGTAATGTGTATCGCAAAGTAGAAAGAGCTTTCCATGCAACTGAAATAGATGACATGGTCCAAACAGGGGAGAGTGCATTGGTGTGAGAATGATGATTTCGAAGGACACACGTGGAACTCATGCTGGGCTAAAGGGCACGTGGAGCTCATGTTGCTTGCTACGCAACTCAACATGTGGTCGATGAGCAGATCAACATAGGTTTATGATGTGGGATTAGAATTAACCTAATTATGTAGGGGTAACATATTATTATATTATATATTATACAAGTATTATTACAAAATAATTATATATATAATCTCTTATAATATAATGTAATATTAAATAATAATAATAATAATAATAATAATAATAATAAATGTAATATTATTATAAATGAATATAGTATTTTGTATTTATATTATATATAATAATGATGTAGAGTTTTCCCTAAAATGTTCAAATTTTTACATAACCGTGTGATGCCATCTTACACTAGTGAATTAGGAAAAGAATACAATTGAATTTTTTTACATTGGTTTTACTAAATCTAAATTTGAAGATTTGTTCATCGTCATGTCTTAACATGTCGCCATATAGTGGGGCACTTGAGATACTTCGAGGAAAAACCTTATATTTAAATTGAACGTTTTAAAATTTTATATATAATATAATATTAATATTTATAAATTACTATTATTATGTTATAATAATATTTATATATTAGATAATATAAAAATATGTCTAATAATATATATAATATTATTATTATTATTTTAAAAATGAAAAATTATATACTAATATAATAAATTATTATCATATGATTAAATATATTTATATTATATTATTATTTTTAATATTTTAATATTTTAAAAATAATTTTATTTATACATATAATTTAATATTATACATGATAAAATTTAAAAATATTAATATATATATATATATACACACACACACAAAATAATATAACATAATATTATATTAAAATATAGGTTAAAATTCAATATTAAAATGTCTAATATAATAAAATGATAAAATATTTGAAATAATAATATAATATAATACTATATATAATAAAATATAAATAAATTATATAAGATAATAAAAGACCTAATAGAATCAAATATATAATATATTGTTAATATTAATTATAGTATTATATATGTAAAATTATAAATATTAATTATTATATATAACTATTGTCTCATTTCAACCTCAAAAAATATTTATTAAATAAATATTATAATCTTAATATAAAATTCAAAAACTATTTTAAAATATATAAAATAAAAAATGTATTAAAATATATCAAAAAGCTATAAGTTCCCATAATTATTAAAAAAACCTTTGTATAAGCACCTATAAAAAGCAATATGAAATTCAATATTTTAAATAATGGTTAATGTCATTGGAAACATCAAGGTATGATTCATTGCCTTTTTCTTGTTCAACAACCAAAATAGATACTTGTAAACACAGTGGCCACGATATTCCCCCACCAGACAAAGACATTGTATGAGTGTCATGGTGGCAAATGAAGCTCTTTAGAATTCTATCATCCCAAAAAGGAAGAGGGAGACTAGGTAGTTCCAACCACAGTGGAATCTGGTCAGGCCTAAAGTCAAATGAAGACCAATTAATTTTACATTGTTGTATCATCAGATATGCCTTTCCCACTAACCATGGGCCTCCATTTAGGATTTTCCAATAGTTTTCCATGTACATAAAATAAAATAGTAAGCAATTTTTAGGAAGAGCTTCTATTTTAAATTTTCCCACTCCTTTCCATTTCTTTCTAGTCCAATTCCTCATGGCTTCCATGCTATGTTTTGCACCCACAAATTTTCCCACCATCAAGAAACTTATCTTGCACGTATAGGACCAGGTTCCTGCTATTTTGTTCCTTCACTTGATAAATACCATGGTTCTCTTGAGATTTCTTGGTGTTTGAAAAAAATCCCACCACTATTTCCTTCTCTCTAAGGGATAAGAAACACTTTCCCAAATTTCTATCCCACTTTCCTATCTTGTTGTTTTTCAAAATGGTCAGTGGAATTTTAAACTTGGAAATTAAAATGCACTTGAAATGCACCACCCACCACCTTTTTGAGGGGGAGATATTTTGACATTTAATTAGACTAAGGATAGAATAAGGCTTGCAATAAATGCTCCAACAGCCAAAAAATTGGTCTTGAGGCAGATCAATCAAGTGGATACATTCTCTACATTGCTCCCTGCACCAATCTGAGTTAACACCTCCTATAATGTCAAAAAGTGAATGAAAGAAATTAAAGTGCCTTGCAAAGATCAAACAATTCAAATTCTAAACAATCATAATGGAACTTAAGGGTCCAGGAAGGCACTTAATTTTCCAGGCAGAATTCATTGGAACCTTGTTAATTTTGACTGCCTTAGGGTCCTTTATGACCCTTGAAGGCCTTCTTTGGAAGGAACCAAAACTTTCTCACTACTAATCTGAGCTTTTATCCCCTAGTGATGGCATCGGAGGCCACTTTTTTCCTTTTCTATTTTAATGTTTTGACTTCAATCCAATTCTCATCTCCCAAAGGAGGGAACCCCTTAGGTTCCTCAAAATAATTGAAGTCACTAGGAGGATGAAGAATATTACTAGAGAGAATATGACCAAGAGGTAGTGCTGATTGGGAAAATAAATCAGTAGGATCCTTGGCCTTCTTATTTGAGGAGGAACTTCTAGTAGAATCGAAAGGCATCCTTCTCATTGAAGAAAGAGGCACCTTAAAAGGTTGAGAAAGAAGGGGGGATTCCAAATTTTTTTTAGAAGTTTTTATGCCAATTTTATTTGGGTTAGGACACTTCAAAAATCCTTCAGGGGGTCCAAAACTAGGATCCAAAGAACCCATCATATAATTTTTCTCCACCTCCAACCTCGATTCCTTTTTGCCCCTAGAAGTGTCAAGGTAACACTTCTTTTAACTATATAAATGTTATTTGTAATACCCAATTTCATTTTCTTATGTGCAACCTTTCTCTTTATAATTGTCTTCATTGTTCTCTATTATAGTGGACTAAGGATTTTCCACCATACTTTCTTTTTTTTATGTTTAATTATATCAATAATCATAACCTACAATGGAAATTAGTGGTAAATGAGGGAGTGTAATATTGTGAGATATTAATGAAAATGACCAGATTTAAATTTGATGCCCATTTGACTATCACTGGGTTGTTTTTCTTCTTGCTTATATTGTTAGGTATGTGGAGCTAAAAGCTTCACCTAGGAGCATAGACAAACAGGTTCGGGTCTACACAGACGCCGGCGTCGGTCAGGAGCGACCGACGTCGGTCAGTTGCAGTTCAGAGGCGCCGACGTCGGCGATATGGTCGGCCGGCGACGGTCACAGGCGAACAAGCAGGAACCGACGTCGGTTACCTGCGTGTCCAGAAAGCGATTTCCGAGGACAGAAGCGAGTGTTTGCATGATGAGTTTGAGTTGTAGACTCAAGCTCGCGTCTCTATTGTTAGCAATATTATTTTTAGAGCCCTTGTTGAAGAGGCTTGACTGTTTGTTGTAAGAGCATGCTTAAGTTTCCTATTTCTATATGTAGGAGAGATCTTCTAAGCTATTGTATGATGAAGAGAGAGTGTAATAGAGTATGAGTAGAACATTGTGAATGTTTGAAGGACTGTACTTTAGAGAGAGCTCTTGAGGAATAGAGATCTAGTGAGAGATCTTGTGTGCATCTGAGAGAGGTGTGGAAGAACAAAGTTCTTCATTTGTATTCCTATTGTAAAGAGTTTTTAATACAAGTTTTCAGGGTGTTTTCTTGTATATCTTGTTCTGTGCTATTTATCATTTCAGTTACTTATCTATCTGTTTATTTCCGCATTCATTGCTTTCATAAGTGTAATCCATTGTTGGTTGATCCCCAACAAGTGGTATCAGAGCTCAGGTTCACTAACAGGTGGTTCAGATCTGTGTAGTGTGTTCGGATTACAGGTTGCTCACAGGGATTTCTGTTTGAGTGGGAGAAGCAATGGCAGAGGAAAGTAAGTTGAGAATGGAAAAGTTTAATGGCAAGAACTATCAGCACTGGAGAATGCAGATAGAGGACTATCTGTATCAGAAGGATCTTTACTTACCGTTAGGTGGGATAGCAAAGAAGCCCAAGGACATGGAGGATGAAGAATGGGAAGTTCTTGACAGAAAGGCTCTTGGGTCTATAAGACTGAGTCTGGCCTCCACTGTGATATCTAATTTGTCACAGGCAAAAACTACGGTAGAGTTAATGACCACGTTAGCAAATTTGTATGAAAAACCCTCCGCTTCAAATAAGGTATATTTGATGAAGCAGTTATTTAATTTGCATATGCAAGAAGGTGGATCTGTTTCTAATCACCTGAATGATTTCCATGGTATTGTTAATCAGTTAAGTTCTGTGAATATTGTATTTGAAGATGAAATAAAGGGCTCTTTTAATTTTATGTTCTTTGCCTGAAAGCTGGCATGGCTTGGTAATGGCAGTTTCTAATACTGCTTCTGCTTCGAATATTTTAAAAGTAGAGGATGTGGTTAGTGTTATTTTGAATGAGGAAATTCGCAGGAAAAGCACAGAAGAGACTTCTGGAACATCCGGGAACGCTTTAAATCTCGAGAGCAGAGGAAGGCAAAAAGAAAGGAGCAAGAGGAGATCAAGATCTAAGTCTAAGGGAAGAGGCAGATCCAAATCCAGGAATGGCAGAAGGCCACAATGCTGGAACTGTGGAAAGTTGGGGCACATAAGCAGAGATTGCTGGTCAAAGCCTAAGGAGGATAATCAGCACGAAGGAAAGGAAGAGACAAAGGTTGCAGGTATTGCACAGGATGCTCTTATTTTCTCTTTGCATAATAACATAGAATCTTGGGTATTAGATTCTGGTGCATCTTTCCATGCTACCCCTAACAGAGAATATTTCAGTGACTATGTCCATGGAGATTTTGGAATAGTGTACTTAGGGGATGATGAGCCTTGTAAGATTATTGGCAAAGGTAAAGTGCAGCTAAAGATGCAGAATGGCAACACATGGGTGTTGAGGGATGTGATGCATGTTCCTAGTTTGAAGAGAAATCTGATTTCTGCAGGTAAGCTAGGTGATGAGGGTTGTACAATAACTCTCACAGCAGATTCTTGGAAAGTGACCAAGGGTGCACTTGTTATGGCCAGAGGTAAGAGAGAAGGTACTCTCTATTTGTGTAACTGTATTACTAACAAATCTCCTTCAGTTTTATCTACTTCAGATGTGGATGCTAAATTGTGGCACTCAAGGCTTGGCCACATGAGTGAGAAGGGGATGTCTATCCTTAAGTCTAAAGGTATGCTTTCAGATTTGAAAAGTATGGATCTAGAATTTTGTGAGCATTGTGTGTTTGGAAAACAGAAAGGGTTAGTTTTCTAAAGACTGGGTCTACTAAGAAAAGGCAGAAGTTGCAGCTTGTTCACACAGACGTGTGGGGACCGGCTCACGTAGCCTCTATTGGCGGATCACATTACTATGTTACATTCATAGATGACGCCACAAGAAAGGTATGGATCTACTGTATTAAAAAGAAATCTGATGTTTTTGAGACTTTTAAGATATGGAAAGCCATGGTTGAGAATGAAACAGGCAAAAGATTAAAGTGCTTGAGATCTGATAATGGAGGTGAGTTCTGCAGTCTTAAGTTCAAATTGTATTGTTACATAAATGGGATCCGTAGGCAAAGGACGGTTCCAAGGACACCTCAGCAGAATGGTATTGCTGAAAGGATGAACAGGACTATTATGGAGCGTGCAAGATGTATGAGATTGCATGCAGGGTTGCCCTTAGAGTTTTGGGCAGAAGCAGTTGACACCGCAGTGTACCTGATCAACAGAGGACCCTCTACAGCTCTGGATGGTGGAATTCCAGAAGAGGCATGGACAGGTAATAAGGTTGATCTCTCATATCTCAAAGTTTTTGGTTGTGAAGCCTTTGTGCACATAGATAAGGAAAATAGAAAGAAGCTTGATGCTAAGTCTATGAGGTGCACGTTTATAGGCTATGGCTCAGATGATTTTGGTTTCAGATTTTGGAATCTAGGAACTAACAAGGTAATTAGGAGCCGTGATGTTGTTTTCAATGAAAGAGTGATGTACAGTGATCAGATAAGGAAGCTAGATCAAGCTGGGCAGAGCAATAATGAGTTGGACGAAGTTATGGTCCAAAATGAGCTCGCGGAAAAAAGAAATAATCACTTACAGGAAAACACAGAGACCGACGTCGGCAGGTTTGGCACCGGTGTCGGCAATACAGAAACCGATGTCGGTCATACAGAGACCGACGTCGGCAGACCAGGCACCGGCATCGGCCAGGAAGAACCGGCGTCGGCCAGTAACAGGTCTACAGGTGGCCGAGGTCGGTCACTGTCAGAAAATTTGGGTGGACAGATTGTTGAAAACGAGTCCAAGACACCAATCAGGAGGTCTGAAAGGGTAAGTAAGCCTCCAATTAGATATTCTCCTTCTTTATATTATTTATTGCTAACTGATGGTGGAGAACCAGAAAGTTTTGAAGAAGCTTTACAGGTGGAGTCCAGGAGTAAGTGGGAGCGTGGCATGGTTGAGGAGATGGAGTCCTTAAGAGAGAACCAAACATGGGATTTGGTTGAATTGCCAGCTGGTAAGAGAACACTGAAGAACAGGTGGACTTACAGGTTGAAGGAAGGTGAGGATGGTCAGATGAGATACAAGGCCAGATTGGTGTTGAAAGGATTTGCACAAAAGCCAGGTATTGACTTTGGTGAGATTTTTTCTCCGGTTGTTAAGATGACTTCTATAAGGGTTGTATTGTCTTTGGTTGCTTTTGAGGATTTGCATCTCGAGCAGCTAGATGTTAAAACAGCATTTCTTCATGGAGATTTAGATGAGGAAATTTACATGGAACAGCCAGAAGGTTTCGAGGTCAAGGGTAAGGAGAAACTAGTGTGCAGGTTAAAGAAAAGCTTGTATGGCCTCAAGCAAGCTCCAAGGCAATGGTACTTGAAATTTGACAGGTTTATGACTGAGCATGGCTTCAGTAGATGTCAATCCGACCATTGTGTATATTTTAAGAGATTTGATAACGGTAGATACATTATTCTATTGTTGTATGTAGATGACATGTTGGTTGCAGGGTCTCACATGCAGGATATCTCAGAGATTAAGGTGAAGTTAGCTCAAACGTTTGCCATGAAGGATTTGGGAGCAGCTAAGAAAATCCTTGGCATGAGCATTAAGAGAGACAGAGAAAATCACAGGTTGATATTGTCTCAAGAAGATTATGTGGACAGGGTGTTGAAACGGTTCAACATGCAGGATGCGAAACCGGTAAGCACACCTTTGGCAGGACATTTCAAGCTAAGTAAAGAACAATGTCCCAATTCACATGATGAGGTAGAGTACATGAATAAAGTTCCATATTCTTCCGCGGTAGGAAGTTTGATGTATGCAATGGTGTGTACTAGACCAGATATTGCCCAAGCAGTGGGAGTAGTAAGCAGGTATATGGCCAATCCAGGAAAGGAACATTGGAAAGCAGTACAATGGATCCTTAGATATCTGAGAGGAACCAGCAGTAGACACTTATGCTTTGGAGGTTCAGATACCTCTCTACATGGCTATGTAGATTCAGATATGGCAGGGGATTTGGATGGCAGGAGGAGCACCACAGGTTATGTTTTTACTGTAGGTGGAACGGCAGTTAGTTGGATATCTAAGTTGCAGAAGGTTGTAGCCTTGTCAACTACAGAAGCAGAATACATTGCAGCTACAGAAGCTAGCAAGGAGATGATATGGATGACACGGTTCATGGAAGAGCTTGGAAGGGAGCATGGGAGTTGCAGATTGCATAGTGACAGTCAGAGTGCAATCCATTTGGCAAAGAACTCAGCTTTTCACTCTAGAACCAAGCACATACAGCTAAGGTACCACTTCATACGGCAGGTATTGGAAGATGGTGAGTTGAAGCTGGAGAAGATCCACACAGACAAGAATCCTGCTGATATGCTAACAAAGCCGGTTACTAAGGAGAAGTTGAATCTTCATTCAACTTCTGTTGGTCTTCACGATTGAGTTGAAGATGGAGGAGCTAGAAGATCTTGCTGTACAGGCATTGGTGCAGCTGGTTTATCTCCAAGTGGGAGATTGTTAGGTATGTGGAGCTAAAAGCTTCACCTAGGAGCATAGACAAACAGGTTCGGGTCTACACAGACGCCGGCGTCGGTTAGGAGTGACCGACGTCGGTCAGTTGCAGTTCAGAGGCGCCGATGTCGGCGATATGGTCGGCCGGCGACGGTCACAGGCGAACAGGCAGGAACCGACGTCGGTTACCTGCGTGTCCAGAAAGCGATTTCCGAGGACAGAAGCGAGTGTTTGCATGATGAGTTTGAGTTGTAGACTCAAGCTCGCGTCTCTATTGTTAGCAATATTATTTTTAGAGCCCTTGTTGAAGAGGCTTAACTGTTTGTTGTAAGAGCATGCTTAAGTTTCCTATTTCTATATGTAGGAGAGATCTTCTAAGCTATTGTATGATGAAGAGAGAGTGTAATAGAGTATGAGTAGAACATTGTGAATGTTTGAAGGACTGTACTTTAGAGAGAGCTCTTGAGGAATAGAGATCTAGTGAGAGATCTTGTGTGCATCTGAGAGAGGTGTGGAAGAACAAAGTTCTTCATTTGTATTCCTATTGTAAAGAGTTTTTAATACAAGTTTTCAGGGTGTTTTCTTGTATATCTTGTTCTGTGCTATTTATCATTTCAGTTACTTATCTATCTGTTTATTTCCGCATTCATTGCTTTCATAAGTGTAATCCATTGTTGGTTGATCCCCAACATATATAAGGTTGCATACATTGGATTTTGGAGCCCCTTTTTACTCAAAATTATTATTTTGAACTTGATGCGATGTCATAACTAGATTGAGGCCATATGTCACCAACAAATGAGAAATTTCATTAAAATTGATAAAGTCGATAATAAATGTTGAATCCTTCATCAGGAGAAATTATTTGACAAATCCAAGAGACGCACCTTGAGATAGATACATCTTGACATTTTTAAAAATAAATATATTTAAAATATTTGTACTAGTTTACTTTGTGTATTCTTTAAGATGTGCCTCTGTTATTTTCTTCTTTATTATATAAATAAGGGTAATCTACAATGGTACTCGAGAGTGGTGGAGTGTAATATTATGAAAGGTCAATAAAATTATTGACCTTAAATTTTGCATCCATTTGACCGTCATACGTGATTTTTTATTCTTGCTTAGAGAAAGTGATTAGAAAATTGCGATATCTTGGGTATACAGTGGATTTTGGACCATTTTTTTTGGAAAGAGTTTTTCAAGCCTGACATAGTATAGGTAGATTGAGACCATCTTTCATCATTCAATGGAAAATTTGTAGAGAAGGTAGTGAATTCATTAATTAGTGGCATATGTGATAAATCCAATATACATGTCTCAAAATTAAAATATCTCTTAATATTTTTCTTAGAGATATATACACACTAACCTTAACCTTTAAATAACATTAATTATGTTGATAGACATAACCTACAATTTCAAGGTGGTAACAGCGTGTTATAGTATAAAATGTTAATAAAAATAGTTGATCTTAAATTTGACGTCCAATTGATTTTCATAAAGTAATTTTCACCTTTAAATTGACATCCATTTGATTTTAACATGGAAGTTTTTCTTCTTACTTAGAGAATGTGATTTAAAAATCATGATATCTTGAACATACGACAGAATTTGGAGCCCTTTTTTCTAAGTTCAACTTCGACACTTGTGCCCACTAGAATGTCACATAACTTAAGGAATTATAAAAATAGTTGTAACTACGTAACTATAATATTGAAGATGGGATTGGATATTTTAAATGCCACAACAGAATGGCGAGTCGTCATAGTGCATATGGAGGAGGTTAATGTTGTTGAAAATGTCAGTATCATTCATTTGATTTTTATTTTTAATTACTTTTAAGGTGAGGATGGACTCGTTTAAAATAATAGAACAGATATTTGTAAACACAATGACGAAGATATTTTTCCACCCTTATGAGTGTAAATGGAGGCAAAAATCAAATTGACGATAATGACTCATGTTCCAGATTGTAAGCATTTATATCTTTTGAATTTTTTACAATTGTCTGATATTAAAGAAATATGATATGATAAGAAGATTTTGGAGTTGTGAAAATAATTTTAAGATGTATAGATTATGTGTGGTTTAAAATACTAAATCTTATATGACCTTACAACCATCACACATTTATTTATTTTATTATGTGGGACTTTCTTTTTTTAATTTTCTTTATTGTTTTTTATCATAGTGGATTAAGGCTTTACAATGGCAATCAGGGATGGAAGGAGTACAATGATGTGAGAGGTTAAATTTGGCATTTATTTGATTATCATAGAGTTCCCTTTTTTTTTCTTTTTTTTTTTTTCTGACGATGGTTATATATTCTCAAAATTATTATTTTGAACTTTATGTAATGTCATAGGTAGCTTGAGGTCAAAGGTCGTCTATTAATAAGATTTTTTTTGTTAGAAGTCATGGAACCATTAATTATTGTTGAACATTTTATTGGGAAAATTTATTTGATAAATTGAAAATAGGTACCTTGAGATTGATATAACTTGACATTTTTCTAGATAGATATATTTAAGATATTTGTACTAGTTTACTTTTGTGTATTCTTTGAGATGTATCTCTTCTATTTATTTTTTTATTATGTAAATAGGGGTTATCTACAAGGGTCCTCAAGAATGGTGGTGGAGAGTAATAGTGTGAGATATCAATAAAAATGACTCACCTTAAATTTGATGTCCATTTGACCATCATATATGATATTTTCTTCTTGTTTTCAGAACATGATCAAAAAATTGTGATAACTTGGACATACAGTGGAGCATGGAACACAATTTATTTTAAGAATTTTTCAAGCCTAACACAACCATATAGGTAAACTAAGACCATCTTTCACTAGTTAGTGGGAAATTTTTGGAGAATGTGGTGAAGTCGTTAACTATTGTAATATGTGACTAATTTAAAATAGGCTCTTCAAAGTAATATCTCTTAGCATTTTTTAAATAGATGCACACACACCAATTCTTTAACCTTTAATGAATAGGTGTAACCTAGTATTATGATCAAGGTGATGGTTAAGTGTAATAAGGTGAAATGTCAATAAAAATGACTGACCTTAAGTTTAGCATCTATTTAATTCTCATGAAGAAATTTTGATCTTAAAATTGATATCTATTTGACCATTATATATGGAAAATTTTATTCTTACTTAAAGAATGTGATTAAAAAATTGTAATTAATTTTTTTTTTTAAACTTATTATCCTAATACAACAAAACTCAAATAGTTACATGGGTGATGAAATATAACTAAACACGCATCAGGTCATCAATACTTTACTTACAAGAATAACAAGCTTAGATTATTCTTGTGTAGAACACCCAAAGCACCTATGAGTCTGATAAAGTTAGAGGCTTATATGGTGGGGCAAGGCCCAAGGATTCATCTCATAAGAGAAAAAACATCAAATATTCATTTTTACGTCAGATAGGACCAAAAAGTCATAGTTACCATATTGTTTTTTATGCCACTTATAATCACAGTCAGCAATTATGCAGACTGGCTATTTGCCATTAGCTCCACACAATAACCATCTCAATGGTTGCATCCATGGTTCATGGCTCCATCACTCTGCTCCCATCTGGTCTTACCCAGCAACAACCATAGTTTTTGAAACCTTTTTTACAATCCCAGTGGTGGTTTTCTCCATAGACTTCGTGGTATTTTGTTTTTTTAAGAGGTATTAGGTTTTTAGCCTAAATCCTTTTGTTCATTGTTTATTATTTTTAGGTTTATATTTTTTACAAAATTTGGTTTTGTTTTTAATAACTTTGTTTAGTGAAGATTTTATATTAGGTTAGATTTTACGTATTTGTTTAGTATTTATATAAATATACTATATTAAAATATATAATACATTAAAATACATTAAATAATATAATATATTATATATTAATTTAAAATAAATAAAGTGAAATTTTTATACTAGGTTAGATTTTAAGTATTTGTTTAGTATTTATATAAATATATTATAATATATTAAAATATATGATACATTATACAATATAATATACTAAAATATAATAAAAGTTATAATATATTAAAATACATAATATAATATTTATATATTAACTTATAATATTTTAAAATATATTATAAAATATAAGTTATTTTAATATATAATATATTTTAATATATAATATGTTAAAATATATAATATATATTAGCTGGAGGCTTATACGGTGGGGTGAAGCCCCCAGATTTGTTTCACAAGAGACAAAAAAAGAATATGCCATTTTCACCATTGGAATGCTGACACCACGAGTTTATAGTTTTGTAGACTACCGATTTTAACATCTTCCATAGTTTTTGAATTGAAACTGATGATTCATCATGGCACATAATTCTTTTGTGTGCTAAAAACCACTTAGCACGTATGTATTCCAATGTCCTTCATGGTGGAATGAACAAACAACTAATCTACTTCAATGAATATTTTCCTGCATCTAACATAAACCTATAAATATCAAAGGAATTAGCTTCAAATTTTCTTCATACTGAGGCATGGGCCTTGCGATTGAGAATTGAGATTGAAAATCTATGTCAATTATAAGATGTTTGACATTATTTGTATCATTCGATGGTGACTGTAATAAGATGTGTATATATTCATAAATGTCACTTGATACTTTGGCCACGCTCTGCCATTTAACCTTGAAAAGCACAACATTGTATCCTGCAATCTTTAAATGCTTTACTAAAAGATGGGGGATGCAGGTGGTGTTGTAGTTATGGTCGTAACCTATTAAATGGACAGACACTACATTTAAGTTGGATATTATCAACATTGTTGCCCCATTCAGGAAGAGAAATCCACAAATGAAAAGGCTCTTTTAAAAATGATTATCATTTGGCATTGAGATAAACCCAAAGAAAAACACTCAGAGTCTGATACCCTCAATACCTGATATTAGACTAAATACTTCTAGTTGTCTAACTACATTTGAATTAAGTACCTCAAAGGAAGCTGCAAAACTCATTTGGATGTTAGGTGATATACATTTGATACATTTTTTATGGATTTGTTGTGCAATTAGCAACAAATGCATTTTAACCTCATAGTGACAAAATTTAAACCTATAATTAAAAAATACTTTGGCTTCAGACACTATAGCCTTATACAAAGGGATAAGTCTCAAAGTGGACAACATACCCACTTTGATCCTGTTGTCAAAAGGTCAAGTACACCATTTACAAAGATACAAACCAAAATCTAAGGAAAAATTGAATAAGGTACAATTCAAAATGTAGTGGAGACAAACCCCGCTACATTTATAAAGTAGCACCCCATATGTGGAGGAAAAACAATCTAAGAGTAAGAGGAGAACAATCATTGACTATAATTAACAAAGAATCTAGAAATTGCATAATAGATTTAACCATACAAATTAGTGTGACCATTAATAGTTGCAATACATTTGAATGTCAGCTTCGACAATGCACAAACAGTCATGCCTCTAGTCTGCAAATCCACATGCCAACTACAAAGAAATGGTAAGCCCATTTAAATGAGCTTTTTTTGCTTAAAAAAGGCCCCGAATTAGGTTGTTTATGCATCATTATAAAGGCTTATTAAATCCTATGATTTCTAGAATCAAAAAGCATATGATGTCTTTTTTTATAACATAATATTTGGTCAACTTCATGCTCTCATCGCATGCAAGGAGCTCTCAAGGTGGAATACCTTCTGATTTTAGCAAATAACGTGGCAACTAATCACTATCTCTTTAAAAAACAAATATCTTTTATTCATTGAAAATGAACATATATATATACTTCAATTAGCTCCCTCTATAAGGTATTTCAATACACTCTCTTTATAATAAAGTTACATCACTTTAAATATTTTATGATGGATTAATTGTAAAATTTTAAGATTATAAATATAAATTATTAATTAAAAATAATTGTGATAGATTTTAATTAATATTGTAAATAATTATAATATATTAATTAATATTGTATAAAAAATGAAAGTTACATTATTTTAGATATATGAAATTGTAAAAAAAGAAAAAAAAAGAATATATATATATATATATATATATATATATATATATATATATATATATATATATATATATATATATATATATCATAAAACAATTAGGGACGTGTAATGTAATAGGTCAACTAACAATCTTTTAGATGGATGAGGATTATATATATGAAATATATTTATAACTTATTTGATGCTACAACTAAAATAGAGCCTACACATTAATCCGACCTACATAGCCCATGTTTATTTTTAATTTTCTTTATTTAATAGAATAATTTGTGGTGGTCCTAAGAGATGTTTTAAAAAAATCATATCCAAGTTACAATAAAAAAATTAAAAAAAGAGGTCAAGTGCTACAACTAAAATAATAAGTATAATTTGCATCAATAATCATCAGCATTCCAATTCCCAACCTTCATGTGAAATGTGTCGTCTAGATTTTGTGATAGATTATATTTGTACCCATTGGAATTTGAGCTTACATTTAGTTGTTTAGAAGATTATATAAATTTTAAATTTTTTTTAATTTACATGACTTGCACCCATCGCAAAAAGGTATGCAAATTGAATGGTGACAGATTTTTTGACTGAACATTTGTTATTGTCAAGGGTTGACAAGGGCATGGCTTGCACGATAGTGCCATTTTACATTGACAAAGACTCTGCATTTGACCTACAATGTACAAACGAGCTTACAGATTGAATTCCTCTATTTGTTTGTCTTGACGCTTAAGAGAAAGGATCCTTGTTTGACGATCAGTCCCAAGTGGAAGGGAATGTAATAGGTTAAATTTTGGTTAAAAGAGGAATATACTTCACCAAAAAAAAACTTTGAAAGCACAATATGATGTGAATTTTTTTATTAATAATTAACATTATTTGAATTTTTACACTGTAGATGATTTTTTGTGCATTAATAATAGAATGTTGTTGGTGTAGCAAATGATAAAAGTAGTCTATCAAAATATAATACATAAAAAGGGAATATATTTCACAAATAAAAATAAACACTTACTAAATACAATCATAAAAATAAAAATACATTTTCTCCAACATTTATTACACCTTTAAAACAACTACTAATTAAAATATATTTGAAAGTCAAAAGCTAAAATAATGATAATTCATATTAATGGAGTCCACCATCTATCCAAGGCTTAACCTCATACCTCATTTAAAATAAGTAAAAATTTGATACTAATAACTTGTCTTAGTTCATAAATGGGATTCTAATGGACTTATTAATTTTTTTTTAAAAGGTTAAATATATTTGCTCATAATGTATAGCAGAAATATTATCTTCAATTATTATAATAACTCAGTAATAACGAAAGCAAGAATAGGTTCAACTATAACAGGAACAAGAATGGGCTCCATTATAATAGAAGTAATAAGGTACTCTAATGGAGGTTCCACTAAGGGTGGGGTAGGATATATATAAGGTTGAATAAGGATAGCATTCATCTCAAGGATAAGAAAGTTATAGGGGTCAGGGTACCTAGTAAAGTGGTAAGGCCTAGTCATAGCATGATCTGTGAGTATACTCTTACGAGGTTTTTTAGAAATCAGAGATGGTTGGCACCATCTCTACCCTATGATAAAGAGGAAAAATACTAAAATTAGGAACAATAAATGAGGGAATATGGGAAGATATATGAAAAGACTCAAACCAAGAAGAATGATAACATATAATCTCAGTATCATGGGCCTGAACAAGACCGCCTAGGAATGGATCATATAAGGAATAACCATCATCATAATTAGGTGTGTGAAGATCAATGATACAAGTAGGGATAAAATTATCATTAGATTAAGTTGGTGAATAGAATGTTGAGTCTTAGTTAAAATTATTGGAATATCATTGCAAGGAGGTTTACAAAAATGAGGATGCAAAGAATCTAGAAGCTTTGAGATGAGGTGAGGTGAGAGATCAAAAATTTTAATTGTTAGGGTAATCTCATAAAACTTATCATCATAAAAATATAAAAGATTAATATTAATATTCCCAATGAGCCTAATGAGATTAGCCTAACAATTAGAAATTTTGATCTCTCACCTCATCTCATCTCAAAGCTTTTGGATTCTTTGCACCCTCATTTTTGTAAACCTTCTTGCAATGATATTCCAATAATTTTAACTAAGACTCAACATTCTATTCACCAACTTCATCTAATGAAAAGTTTATCCCTACTTGTTTCATTGATCTTCACACACCTAATTATGATGATGGTTATTCCTTAGATGATCCATTCCTAGGTGGTCTTGTTTAGGCCCATGATACTGAGATTATATGTTATCATTCTTCTTGGTTTGAGTCTTTTCATATATCTTCCCATATTCCCTCCTTTATTTTTCCTAATTTTAGTATTTTTCCTCTTTATCATAGGGTAGAGATGGTGCCAACACCTCTGATTTCTAAAAAACCTTGTAAGAGTATACTCACAGATCATGTTATGACTGGGCCTTACCACTTTACTAGGTACCCTGACCCCTATGACTTACTTATCCTTGAGATGAATGCTATCCTTATTCAACCTTATATATATCCTATCCCTCCCTTAGTGGAACCTGCATCAAAGTACCTTCTTACTTCTATTATAATGGAGCCCATTCTTGTTCCTGTTATACTTGAACCTATTCTTGCTTTCATTATTACTGATTTTACCCTTCCAAAATGTTCATGTTGATTTGTAGTAATGATGGTGAAAGGGCCTCCGATATATAATTTTTTATACACTAATATTTTAACATTTATATATAGAAAGGCCATATAATACAATGTCCTTAAAACTCTATATTTTATAAGTACCAACAAAAAGTTTTAAAAAAAATTGATAATTTAAATGATATCACTGAATTCAAATATAGAGGTGAAATAATTTTATGTTACAAATTTTATATTTTAATTAACTTCTTGTATGTTAAATATAAATGGAGATAGAGTATTCTTAGGTTTTTTAAATATTATTGTTCTAATAAATGAAGGATTTGACTTATGTGATGCAGGTGTATTATTATAAGTCATGTTTGAGAAATAATAAATCTTATCTAGGTTTTAGTTGTTGGTTTTAGGTCATTTAAGGGTGTTTAAAACCAGGTATTCAAATTTTTGAATTAATTTTGAATGGTTTGGTGTGTTTTAGCATGTTTGGAAGATCTTGGTATTTATGTAAATGTTTCTTGGGGTTAATTTAATTGTAATTATATTTCAACCTTTAACTCAATTATAATTAAATTCAATCATCTCTTTTCCAATATTAAAGCATGTGTATGTAGGTATAAAACTAAATAAAGCATGTCTAACAAGTCCTAAGATTGTTTAAGAATATTTTCATGTATGAAACAAGTTGATGCTTAGTTTAGTGATGCGATAAGGCTTGAACCATCAAAGGAGGAAGTCAAAAAAAGTAACACGATAAGCATAAAAATTGAATTTGCAACCTTCTTGGTATAGGTTAGCATTGGTGTGTAAGGAGTCTGCAAGGTTTGTATCTCAGTTATAAAAGATATATGAATGAAGGGTCCTTATTTATGATTATGTGATGTAATCTAAGACTTAGGTATTTGTTGTAGATAATTATTTTATCTTGATTATTATTTTAAGTTCATTCTTAATCTACAGAGATCTAAAACAGAGTTTTAAGTAACACAATCTAAAAAAATAGGAGACTTCTCCATTTTTTCTTGGTTATGAGACCTAGAGAGTGATTAATATAGTTGGATAAATGTTTAGATCATATACTAAGAATAAATAACCCTTGACACTTGTTAGATATTGAATTTCTCTATTATCTGTGCTCTTGGGTGGTCTATGGTTCTGAAAACATAGTTTAGGGTTTTAAGCCACTAAAATTGTAATATCCCTTAAGCAAAATGTGCAAATCATTTGAAAAAATTTAGATTGATTATATAGGTTGTGTTTTAGTTGATTCAAGTAGTTTCAATCCTTCAGAACCTCTATAGATGGAGATATTGATCATTGTGTTTTCTACAGACCCCAAATATACCTTAAAACAAGACTAAAAGTAGAATTCTTAGTCTTTCTTGAGTATTCAAGCTATGTAAGAGTATTTAAAGGGTTTTCTTGAATTTTGTAAAGTGGAAACAAGTTTTAAAGAAATTCTAAGCTTCAATCCATCATATTACAAATAAAACATTATAGACCTATAGGTAGGCCTAGAAGAAGGCTAAAAACTATGTTTCATTGAATTTTCTTGATATGTAAAGTGAAAGAAGTGTAAAGAACCAATTAATTGTCTTGAATAAATTGTGTATGAGTGTATAAATTTATTTTGAGTATCATTCAAGTCTAAGTTTTGTTTGGTAACTCACTAAAATAAGACTATAAATTCTTTTTTTCCATCAGACTAGTTAATCAAAAGACCCTATAGGTATCACCTTACACCATAGTGGTATCAGAGTACAATTTAGATTATTTTAAGTTGGAATAATTTGATTTATAAGTTGTCAAATAATTTTTAAAAATGATAGCTAGAGTAAGATCTTAAGGAAGTCAAAGGAGACAACCTACTCAAGCAATGATGCTTGAAGAAATGAGATATATTCAAGCTCATTTGTAGGAAATGGAGAAGCATAGAGAAAAGGGACTGACATGGGAGATGTCAATGATAGAGAAGAAAAAGAGAGGACTAAATTAGAATTTACAAAATAAGAAGAATAAAGAGAATAAATATTAGAATAGAGATTGATCAGAGCAGTCATGGGGGTCAACTCTAAGTCCAAACTAGAAGTACCTATGTATGAAGGTAGCCTACATGTACAAGATATGGTTGATTGGATAAATTCCATGGACAAATATTTTGAGTATGAAGGCATAGATGATGACAAAAAGGTAAAGCTTGCAATTACTACATTGAAAGGTCATACAACTCTTTGGTGGGATATATTGCAAGCTGAGAGGAGAAGGAAAGGTAAATAAAATATCAAGAGTTGGGACAAAATAGTAGCTAAGTTGAAAGGAAAATTCATGCCAAAATACTACCAAACTAATCTCTTCAATAAGCTCCAAAGCCTAAGGCAAAAGGAGATGACAGTCAAGGACTACATAGGAGTTATACAAGCTAACCATCAAAGCAAGACATATAGAAGAAGATGTTAAAAAAGTGGCTAGACAGATTAATGGGTTAAGGATAAACATCCAAGATGAGATCATTCTTATATCACTAATATTAGTTGATGAGGCATACCAATTTTCTCGTAAGGCAGAGGAGAAATTGTGTAGGAAATAGACCTAACATTTAAAGGGTAGAGGCAAAACTTTTAGAGGTAGAGGACAACATGGTGGAAGAAGTTAGATACAATCACATCATGAGGATGTTAGTAGTTCATGAATCCCACATTAGTCTACAAGAGGTGGTTATTCATTTAGAGGTAGGAGACCATTTATTATAGGTAGAGGAAGAGGATTTGTTGGTATATGTTTTAAGTGTAATAAGTATGATCATATATCTTACAAATATCCAAAGAATCCTTATACAAATAAAGGTAGTGCTTAATTTGTATAAGCTAATGAGGAGAGTGTGGGATCATCTTCTCATGAATATGCACTTGAAGTTGGAAAATCCTTGCTCATGAAGAGAGTGTAGCTCAAACCCAACAAGGAGTTCAAGGATCCCACACAAAGAAAGACATTGTTTAGAACCATTTGAAAATCAAAATGTAAGTGATGTAGAGTCCTTATAGATAGTGGAAGTAATAATAACTTACTATCTTCTAAAATGGTTGACAATTTGGGCTTGATAAAATCAACACACCCTGATCCTTATAAGGTGTCTTGACTACAAATAGAACATAAAATCTTGGTAAATAAGCAATGTAAGGTGGAATTTTAGATAGGTAGCTATAAGAATGAGGTTATGTGTGATGTCATGCCTATGGATGTCTACCATTTTATTTTGAGTATACATTGGTACGTTGATAAGAAGGCAATACATGATGGGAGAAGCAATACCTACACCTTTGAGAAAGATGGAAAGAAGCACACCCTTATACCATTGAAGGAGGAGAATGTAACAATGAAGGAAAGTCCTAAGGTGTTGTTTATAAGTGGAAAAGAGTTATTGCATCAAATGATAAAGGAAGAAGTATGTTATGTACTTGTCGATAAGCCTAAAACAATAATCATAACTACTAAATTGAGTGATCTACCTATATAAATTCATAACTTGCTTAATAAGTTTGTTGATATAGTTGTGGATGACTTACATAATGAACTACCTCCAAGGAGAAACATCAACGATCACATAGATCTCATATTAGGAGCCAATCTACCAAATAAGGTAGCTTACCAAATGACACCAAATGAAAATGATGAAATCAAGAAAATGGTGTAAGAATTATTGGACAAGGGGTTAATTGGAGAGAGTTTGATTCTTTGTGCTATTCCAATAGTCCTAACACCTAAAAAGGATGGAACTCAGAGAATGTGTATTGATTGAAGAGACATAAACAAGATCACCATTAGGTATAAATTTCCTTTGCCTAGAATTGATAATCTAATGGATTTCTTAAGTTGTGCAAGGTACTTATCCAAGATAGACTTGAAAAATGGATTTCATCATATCAGAATCCAAGAGGGAGATGAATGGAAGACAACCTTTAAGACAAATGATGGGATTCATGAATGGCTTGTAATGCCATTTGGACTTACCAATGCTCCAAGTACATTTATGAGGATTTTGAATGAGGTACTCAAAGATTTCACTGGTAAATTTGTCATTATTTATTTAGATGATATTTTTATTTATATTTAATCAAAGGAAGAGCATCTTGAACATCTTTCAATGGTTTTGAGTAAACTACAAGAAGAAAATCTACTAATAAACCTCAAAAAGTGCACTTTCATGAAGACAAAGTTAATCTATTTGAGATTTTTTATTTCAAAAGAAGGCTTCAAAATGGATAAGTTCAAAAACATAGTGCAATGGCCCAGACCAAGGAGTGCATATGAGGTAATAGGTTTTCATGGTTTGGCTAGTTTTTACAGAAAGTTTATAATAAATTTTAGTAGCATTTGTGCTCCAATTGTGGAAACAATCAAAGGAAAAAAATAACCATTTAGATGGACTGAGGCAACTAAGAATTTTTTTTAGATTCTAAAGAAGAATATTACATATCAACCCATCCTAACTTTGCCTAATTTTGGAAAAGTAATTTTGGAAAACTAATCCAAGTAGAGTGTGATGCTAATGGGATTACCATAGGAGTTGTTTTGAGTCAAGAAGGCAAACTAGTTGCCTACTTTCGTTATAAACTTAATGAGGAAAAAAATAATTACTTATAATATGACCAAGTTTTTTATTCTATTTTTCAAGCTTTGAATAAATGGAGGAATTATTTGATACCTAAAGAGTTTGTTCTTTATACCAATAATCATGCATTGCAATTTATTAGTAGTCAAAGTAAACTAAGTCAAAGACATGTAAAGTGGATTGAATTTTTGAATTTTTTTTATTTTTTTATCAAGCATAAGAGTAGGAAAGATAACAAATTTGTAGATTCTTTAAGTAAGATAAGTCTAATTTTGTAGGAGTCTCAAGTGATTATCTTAGGATTTGACACGTTGAAAGAGTTGTACAAGGAATCTTGATTTCAAGAAGGCATATGAAGCATGTAAGTACCCAATAATCAAAGATAATATTCCATGTATGAACTAAATATTTCAATAGGGATTTTTATTTAAGGTCCATCAACAATGCATATCAAAAAGATCCGTGATAGAGAATCTACTAAAGGAAAAACATAGTGGCAACTTGGCAAGACATTTTGAGTAAAGACACTTGATCAATTAAGTGAACATTATTATTGGATAGGGATGCAATATGATGTGAATATGTTTTTTAAGAGATCTCTAATATGCTATTATACTAAAGGAAGAATTCAAAACACAAGACTATATCAACCATTGCCCATTCCTAGTAGGTCATGGGATTTAGTAAGTATGGACTTTGTACTTGCGATACCAAATACTCAAAAAAGGTAATGACTCCATATTTTTATTAGTTGATGGTTTTATAAGATGTCCCACTTTAATCCTTGTGAGAAGACAAGTGATGCAACTCATATTGCTAACATGTTCTTCATAGAAATAGTGAGATTGCATGGTCTTCCTACAAGTATTGTTCCATACATGGATACAAAATTGATAAGAAATTTTTGGAGAAATATTTGGAATAAATTGGGAACCATTTTAATTTTAAATTCATCCTACCATCCTTAGACCAATGGTCAAACTTAAGTGGTCAATAGGATCTTTGGAAAAATACTCAAAAGTTTAATAAGTGATCATCCAAAATAGTGGGATCAAGTACTAGTTTAGGCATAATTTGCATACAGTGATTCTCCAAATAGAATTATAGATTATAACCCATTTTATATTGTGTATTACTTCCATCCAAGGTGAGTTTATGAGTTGAGGAACTTGGAAAATCATAAGATAAAAAGTGTAGAAGGTGAGGATTTTGTAGCAGTTATGCAAAAATTGCATAAGCAGGTAAAGTAATAGGTAGAGAAAAGTATAATTAAGTTTAATAAAAGTGTGGATTTGAAAATAAAATAAGCTCATTTTTAATTAGGTGATTTATTGATTACTCACCTTAGGAAATAAATATTCCTTAAAGGGGAATATAACAAGTTGAAAAGGAAGAAGATTAGACCTTGTAAGGTCTTGAGAAAATGTTATGTTAATGGTTATGAATTAGAGATTTCAACTGATATTAGAATCTCACCCATTTACAATGTATCAAAAATATATCCTTTTAGATAAGAGGATAACTTAGGACTTGTTAGACATGCTTTGTTTAGTCTTATACCTACGTACACATGATTTAACATTGGATAAGAGATGATTGAATGTAATTATAGTTGGGTTAAAAGGTTGAAACATAATTAAAACATGTAAATTGACCCCAAGGATCCCCTACATAAGTACCAAGGTATTTTAAACATGTTAAAACACACCAAACCGCTCAAAACCAATTGAAAATTTTGAATTTCTTAGTTTTGGTAGAAAAGTTCAAAACACCCCTAAATGACCTAAAACCAACAACTCAAGCCTAGATAATATTTATGATTGATCAAACATGAATTTTAATACCTCTTAATATCATAAACTAACACAATTTAACTATTTACAATGATGCACCTTCATTAGACTATCGGGGAATAAAAATATTATTCATGAGCTCTTGTTCTGAGTTCTTCAACATTGTTGCCATGCTTGATTATTTATAAAGGTTTCATCCATGTTGTATCCTAAAGTTTCTAGTTCTTCCACTTGACCAAGTACTAGAAGTAATCTTTGTCCCTTGTATTTCTCATTACTTTCTTGTTTAGAATAACTTTAGGTTGATATAATGTTACCTTTATTAGTTGTTTCTTCCAATGGATGGTCTGATCATCTTTGTATTCAAGTGGTTGAGAATAGTTTGGTACATGAAACCAGTTGATACTTAGTTTATTCACATGATAAGGCTTAAAAAATTTGAGGAAGAACTCAAAAAAATTATCAAGACAAGCATAAAATATGAATTTGCAGGTCTTTATATAGGTTGGTATTGGTGTGTAGGGAGTCTACAGGGTTTGTATCTTAGTTATAAAAGATATATGAATGAGAGAAAATTATTAATGATTATGTTATATACTCTCAGAATTAGGTGTCTTTTATATCATTCCTTGATCTTGATTATTGTTTTTAAGTTGATTCTTAGTGTGTAGAGATCTAAATCAAGGTTTTAAGTGACACAATTCACAAAAATATGACACTTATATGTATTTTCCTGGGTATGAGACTTGGAGAGTGATTTTTATAGTTTTAGAAACATTTAGATATCAAAATACAATAATAAATAACCCTTGGCACTCGTTAAATCTTTAATTTCTCTATTATTTGTGCTCTTGGGTGGTCTACAGTCTTGAAAACCTAGTCTAGGGTTTTAAGCCACTAAAATTGTAATATCTCCTGAATGAACCATCCAAATCCTTTTAAACTTTTTAGATTGATGCTAGAGGTTTTGTTTTAAGTGATTCAAGTGGTTTAAATCCTTTATAACATATACATATGGATATATTGATGATTGTGTATTCTGTAGACCCAAATAGACCTTAAAACAAGACTAAAAGTATAATTCTTAGTTTTTCTTGAGTCATCAAGCTATATAAGATTATTTAAAGAGTTTTATTGAATTGTGAAAATTTGAAATAATTTTGAAAGGTTCCAAAATTTTGCTTTAATCCATCATATTACAAAGAAAACATGACAAACTTGTAGGTAGGCTTAGAACAAGGCTAAAATCTATGTTTAATTAAATTTTCTTGATATGTAAAGTGAAATAAGAGTAAAGAAATAGTTGATTGTCATTAATAAAATGTGTATGAATGTATAAAGTCATTTTGAGGATCTTTCAAGTCATATTTTTGTTTGGTAAATCACTAAGAAATGAATCAAGCGTATAAAGAAGACTGTAAATTCATTTTTGCTATCAGATTAGTCAACCAAAAGACCCTGTAAGTATCACCTTACACCATTATGACTCTCTAAAATGAGATAACCATATAGGATTAAGATAAGGAAGGGTATAGTTATAGATAATAAAATCTGATTCATATAACATCTTAGTCTTGTATACTTGAAAAATACCTATAAGGGATCTACCCTTCAGTTCTAGACCTTCTTGATATCGAAAGGCTTGCGTTCACAATCTCACTATGCCTAACTATTTATATTATGGTACAACCCTATCATTTATGATAACCTATATCTCCTGCATAGTACAAAAATCTTTAAAAACTTGATATATATCCTTCACTGTTAGTTTCAGATCTTCAGTAACTTCCTAGCCTGTTAAACACTTGCATCCCACAGATGTATACTTGTGTCAACACAAGTGTCCAAATCATTGTCTAGTGTGTGTACCTCAAAATCCATCTAATTTGAAAATCATTCAAATCTTAGGGGTCAGCCCATTTGTCTTATTTAACCCTTCCATGAGATATTTTTAAAAAGAGTGTTATAAATACAAAAACCATTCATTATCACCAGTTTATATTCAAAAGATTACCAAGTACACACTAGAAAATCACCTTTCAAGTGGTCAAAACTACCATATTATTCCTTATTTCTATATCAATCATAGGAAGAGTCATATTATAGCTCTGAAGCATTCAAAAAGTAACCCATGAGAACTATTTGTCAAGTTATAAGTTACATCATTATATGCCCTTGCATATAACATATTTCACCCTTGTGTACACAAAATCCAACACGTAGGGGAGAACTACCTATTTTTGAGTCCCTCTTTAGACTATTGGATATGTAAGCAATGTTAATTGACAAAGGGGTTCTTCAAGTTAGCTTAACTTTGTGATCCCACTAACTTATTTTTGGCAAGGTACAGATACCTAAGGTGAAGAGCTAGGGTTTGATCTATAAACAATAATCTAAATCATGTTCACGTGAATATAATACATAATTAAAAAGGTAACATGAAATCAAGAAGGTTATAATGGTCACTTTGTAATACAATGAGTATTGTGTATCAGACAAATCCATTGATATCAAGGCACATGCATCGATAAAAGTGTGCCAAGGCAGACACAAGTTTTTAGGCCTCGAGAAATAATAATTGCATAATCTGGTGATTGGATCTTGATCTTGTTCCTACATGTTTCCACCTTTGCATATATTAAATTTTCATGTGCATTTACAAATAAGTTAAGTATTATATACTCTTGGTGTTTATGCAATCATGTTACTATTTTGAATATACTTTCTATATTTATCATAACTCGAAATTTTACTTAAAAATATTCAATTATCTTAGTTTTCAATTAAATGACCTACTTTAAAATAATTTTACTCGTCTTTGTATATAGGCTATTCTACCCTTTAACCCTCATTCCAAAACCATTAAAAAATGTTAAAAATAGTTTAGGGCTCATTAGTGGGGTTAATCCACCCCTTAAAATTTATCAAATCACACAAAATGAACAAAGAATCACTAAGTAGCAGAGTAGAATAATAAAATAAACAACACATGTATTTATAATATTATAAATAAAATACCTCTAATTAAGCATCCAAAATACATATAAAATATAATAAATAATGACTAAATATTTATGACAATCAAATATGTAACTAAATAGGGAAATATAGGGATCTTATCTCATTTATGATTTATCATAAACTTGTCGCTACAATATGGACTTAGAAACCCATAAACAACACCATTAGAATGATCATCTAAAAATCCAAGCCTCGTTTAAGAATTTTGTCAAGATTGTTGATTTAGGAGCATTATATTTTTTTGTTTATTTTTGAAAAATTTGGTCTTGAATAGGTTTAGGAGGTCATATTTTTTATATTAAAGGTTTTTGCATGCTTCACTTTGCTTTGTATTGTCCATTTTGGCTTGTTTTCAAGTTTCTTGTCAAAACTAGAAATTTGAATTGGTTTTAGGTGTTTTAGAAGTTTTTCTCATCTCCTAATGCATTGTTTGGTTATGATACTTCATATAAGGGTCAAATAAGGTCTTAGGACATGTTTTAGAATAGTCCTAATATCTTAACTCATAATTGACTATTTCAAACTCAATCAAGGTTAAGACTTAGATTGAGTTCAGGAAGTTAGTTAGACAATTAAGGAGATTATTAAGAAGGAAGAAGAGACAGGAGTGTATGGAAAGGAGATAAGACAAGTAAAAATAAGATCAAGAACTTCAAATATTTTTAATGAAATAAGGAAGAAGTTATAAAACAAGGTTTGTAGACAGTGCTATTGTTGATAGCCCAGAAACAAAGGTGAAAGAATGACAATGAAATTCTATTTAACGACTCAAATTGAAAATGAAGTAAACAATACAATTTGAATCCAAACTATGACTAATCACTTCACCTACCAATAAATCCATTTAACTACCTACCGAAAATTTGAGATACACACTAGAAGACAAAAGAAAATGTGCAACTACTCCTAGGAATTAGGAAATATTATCTAAAATAATATTACATCCCCCCTTAATATGTAGAGGTTATTATTGTAACAAGCATTCCTTTGAACTTTTTTTTCTCATCCAAGTGCCTTTGTCAAGATGTATGTTGGTTGGTCTGTTGTCAAGCAATGTTGCAACTTGACACTGCCATCTTTCACATAGTGCTGAATCAAATGAAATTTGGTATTGATGTGCTTAGTTCGATCATGAAAGATTGGATTCTTTGCCATCTAAATTGTAGAAGTGTTGTCAACAATGAGAGGTGTTGATGAAACCTGTTGCTCCTAAAAATCTAAAAGAGCCTTTCTGAGCCATAAGATCTCTTTAGTTACCTATGAAGTGGCCATATATTCTACTTATATTGAATAATTTGTTCACACTGATTGCTTCTTAAATTTCCAACTAGCAATTGTTATTCCCAAATTTATTAGAAAACTCAAGGTGGACTTTCCATCTTCATGATCACCAACATAGTCATAATCTAAATACCCAAGCAGTTTAAAGTCTCCTACCCTAGAGTATTTGAGCCTAAAATGTTGTGTGATTTGAGATATCTGAGGACCTTTTTTGTTGCTACCCAATGACTCTCCATGGGTTGTTGCATGAATCTTGAGAGGACACCAATTGCAGATGATATATCTAGTCGAGTGGTAGTCACATAAAATAAATGTCCAATGAGTTGTCTATATTTAGTGGCATCAACCAAATTTACTGAATCTTTAGATGTCAATTTGAGATTTTGTTATATGGGCATGCTAAGAGGCTTACAATATCCCATTCTAAATTTGCTAAAAATGTCACCAACATACTTATGTTGAGTGATGAAGAAATACTTTGGTTTCTGAATTACTTCAATACACAAATAGTAATGAAGATAACCCAAATCAATCATTTTAAAGCTTTTCATCAACTTTGATTTGAATTTTGTAGTGTATTGTCAATTGTTCCCTATGACGAGCAAATCATCAACATACACCACCACAAATACAACTATTTTGATGAAAAGAGTTGCATCTTCAAACTCAAAATTTTCAAAGTTCATGTTGATGAGGTGCTCAGCTAGTTTTTCGTACCATGTTCGAATGGCTTGTTTCAAACCATCCAATGATTTTTTTAATTTGCACACCTTTTGCTCCTGTCCCCTTACTACAAAGTCATCAAGTTGTGTCGTGTACATAGATTCCTTGAGGTCTCCATTCAAAAATGTAGTTTTGACATCTATTTGGTGAACTTTTCACCAATTGTGAGCTACCAAATCCAACATGGTCCGAATGGTAATCTATTTTGTTGTATGTACAAAGGTTTCATTATAGTCAATTCCTTCCTTTTGAGTATACCCCTTTACGATAAGCCTTGATTTATGTTTGTCAAGTGAGTCATATGCCTTGTATTTGTTACAATAAAGCCACTTGTAGCCAATTAGTTTGCAACCATATGGTGGATCAACTAGATTCCATGTCCCATTTTTCACTAGTGAATTTTACTCATCTTTCATTGATTTTCTCCATGAGTCAAGCTTCTCAGCTTGTTTGAAATTTTTTGCTTCTAAATCAAACACAACATTGAGTTCCTCTTGAGAATCATCCAATGTGAGTTTTCCAATCATGTCTTGAATTTTATCAATAGACTTTGCTGGTTGAGAGGAGGTTGTATGTGCACTTCGAGTGCTTATTTATCCAAGTTCATTAGGTCTCACATTTTTAAATGTTTGAGTGGCTCACTTAGGTATCTTGTTTAATGTCATAGGTGCTTCAAGTTCATCCTCTAAAGTTCCTTCATTGTCTGCCCTTTGTTTTGTTGGCCCCTATTCAATATCTAATGAAGTTTCACTCTCTCCTTTAGGATATGTTTCAAGCTCATGTATAGGAGACAAAATAAAATCAATATATTCCTAAATTTGTGTACCCCACTCATTATCTGAAACATTCAAATCACTCTCTTTGGAGACATCAAACTTTGCATATTTATCTAGTCAACTCAATTGCCGATCAATATGCACTTTATCCTTTGTAGTTTCACAAAAGATAATTTCTCTTATGACAAGAAACTTCTCTTTCTCATCGTATAGCATGAATTCCTTTGAGGATATCAAATTTCCAAAATGGATGCATTTTCAACTCTTGTGGTCTAATTTATTTCTCCTCTCCTTTGGAATAAATGGGTAACAAGTGGATCCAAAAATCCAAAGATGTCGTACTGAAGGGAGGTGAGCACACCACATCTCATATGGAGTCTTTGATTCAAGAGCTATTAATGGTGATATGTTGTGAAGGTATACTACTATTTTAGTTGTTTTAGCCCAAAGGTGCAGATTTACCCCTTTGAAATACAACATTACATGAACCATATTCATCATAGTTCTGTTCATTCTCTCAACTACTCCATTTTGTTGTGGAGTGTGAGGAACTGTGAGATGGTGTTTGATCTAATTTTGCTCACTATAGGATTAAAACTTATTTGATGTGAATTAACCACCATTATCTATATTAAGTGTCTCGATGCAGGTTTATGATTCATTTTCAATCATTATTCTAAACTTTTTAAAAAGTATCAAAGGCATTTGATTTCTTTTTCATAGAGTATATCCATTTCATCATGTTGTAGTGATTAATGAACAACATGAATTACTTATGAACACTAATGGAGAGGATTGGAATAAAACACAAGTCTGAATGAACAACATGCAATTTTCTGTCTACTTTCCAATGTGATTTCAGAAAGAATTCTCTTGCATGTTTATCCAAGATGCCAGCTTCACACTTCTCATCTCATTTTGTGGTCAATGTAGGCATACCAACAACACCATTATTTTACAATGCAGGAATGATTTTATAGTGAGTGTTCCCAAATCAATCATGCCACAACATGTTTGGAGACATTTTGTCTTCTATAAGATGAGCATAATTCCTTAAGTTTGATGGCTCACCCTTCAATTTGAGTAGTTTTCCTTCGTCATATCCTATCAAGACAACTACATTGTCACTTTTTCTCTTGATTTTGACATCACCATTATCCAAAAAATGGAATGGCCTTGTTTCCTTATGAGAACTAGGGATAACAAGTTTCATTTCAATTGATGAAAGTAGAGAACATTCTCAAGTTTATAGTCTAGAAGCCCTGGACACTTGAGTCAAATTGTATCTCTTCCCTATGGTTGCATATTTGATCTATCTACAAGGTATTTTGAGCCACAACTGATCCCTAAACTACACTGATAAACTCAAAGCGAAGTTTCAAGTATGAATACTGAAATTCTCAAAACTTAACAAATTCTTGAAAAACTCAAAAGAACTTGCAAAATGTTTTGGCAAAAACGTTCTCAGTTGTTGAGTTGGATTGGAATTATCAAAAGACTTATTACTTCCATTAACCAATTAAATCAGTTTTCAATAACATTGTGTTATAATTATCGAAATGAAAATTACTTGCATGAGTTCATTTACTAATTAAAAACAAATCAGCAAATTGAAACAAAATCATGCATCAAAATGACAATTACCAGACACGAAACATGATAACGGAGTTTGGCTCAACAATTGATGCCTACATCTCTGGGTTCTCTAAAGGAGTGGACCATTTCCATTAAGGGCACTTCAAATACCTGGAAATAATAAACAAATTTTTTGCAAGCTGATATCTCAATGCAAAAATTCACCTTCACCGTGACTGAAAATCAAGCCCGACACCTTCAAATTCTGTGAGTCTTCATAAACACCTACAAATTTGCTTCAAAAGTCCTAAAATCTCCTCTATGGGATGAAAAATACTCCTCCAATATGAAAATTGGCTAAAATAGAGTATTAAGACTGTGTATTATGGCCGAAAGATGGATAAAAATCCATTACATAAGCTTTCCCAGGCTTTTACAATGTCTCAACCTCTTAAAAAAAAAATACAGTCCAAAAATTTATAGCTTCAAATAGAAATTCGTGCCTTATATAGCACTTCGACCCCCACAGCTCAAGCAGTCAAGGCTTATCCCTTTTGGGTGGTAGGTCAGGGGTTCAAACCATCAGCCCTCTTTTTAGGCACTTGGGAATGAGTTTGAAATCAGTCTCCTCCTTTTTTGGCACTTAGACTTTATGTTTTGTCCCACATGGGTTGCGTGGAAGGTGGTTACATGCTTTAAGAAGCTTGGCATCCTCCTTGGAATGTGTCAACGTCCTCTTTTGTGGGAGACTTAGGTGCTAAGTGCAGGCATGCATGTTGGTAAATGCGCCAAACATGTACCTTCAAACTTGGTCTTTACTTCAAACTCACCACATGCTTGGACTCGCCACCTTGCTCAACGAACTTAGCTCATGCTTGACTCCATGTGGCATGTTGATGATGTGGTATGTCATCAAACCATTTTTTTCAAATCGTTCATTTTGCCAAGTGTCGACCTCTGATAGGTCCAAATGTCGAAATAACCTTGAAACATGTGCCACATGTCGTAAGTGACATTTTTTGACCAATCTTCAAATGGCCATAACAAGAGCTCCCAAACTCGGATTTACATTCCAAAAAATGCTTCAAAAATCTCTCAATGAGATCTACAATGTGCCACCACTGAAAACTCTGAATTAGAACCATTTTTAGATCCAAATTTCAAGCTTTAACTTAGCATGTATATTCTCACACTTTTGGGATGTGGTAGATGGATCACGAGCTATGTGGCTCGATAAAGTGCTTGCTTTCTCCCATGTGGCTGGGGCATGATATTACCAAACAATTATCCCTCTTCATATGGGATTTCTATGGACTTGCAATTTCAAATCTACAGACTTGTAATTCCAAATCTACAGACTTGTGATTTAAAATCTATGGACTCCAATTTTCTGATCACACCTCCCTAATGGAGGGCTTTTGGTCTCCAAAAGTCCAATATCCCTTGAAACTACAAACTAGTCTACTGTGTTGTCCCCAAAAAATGACTTCTCTTTTTGGAACAACATATGACTATTTTGGTCCTACACAGCCAAAAATAATCTCTTCCATTCTTGAAATTTGTTCTAAGCTTTCAAATTCATCATTTTTCAAGATTTTTCAGTAAAGGGATTAGCAGGGTCAATAGGTTCAAAGGCTTTTATAGGTGAGTTCAATCAAAAGAACCAGTTTCCAACACTTAGTCATTTTCAAGATTGGGTTAGCACCTTGGTTCAATCAAAAATGTCCATCGGCAAGCATCTAAGCAAGAATTGAACCATTGAACCATTTTGGTTCAACGGGTCCAATGGGTTCAAAGGTTCAACATCATTGCCAAGAGCTAAGCGCATTTTCCAAAGATGCAAAGTTCAACTGTTTCAAAGTTTTACAACTTTGAGCCCTTAACAAGTTTTAAAGGCTTGAATCCTTGAACCGTTAAACCTTGAACCATTTTAGTTCATCAGTTCAATGGGTTAAACTTCTAAATGGTTCAATGTGCTTGGTTTAAAGATGTCAAAGTGACTCAGCCAAATCAAAGGAATGAATCGATTGAACCATTGAACCTTGAACCGCTTTAAAGTTCAATGGTTCACGGGTTCAAAGGCGGCCTCAATCAAAAAAAGAAGCAGTGAAACATATGGTTCAACTGAAGTGCACGTAAAAGAAATGGATGAGCAAAAGTTGCCAAGTGTCATCGGTTGAGCACCATTATACTTTATTTTTGAGAAGTTGTAGATACTGCCACGTATCACTTTTGAAGCTTGGTGGAAGCCTCCAAGTGTCAATATCTACAACCCCCTCCTTTAGCTTCACTGTATTGATCAAGGACCGTGGTGGGTCCCAAGCGAGTGACTAAAACAAATGAGACATGACAAGTGTCACCGACCGAGAGAACCCAAAGGAGCCCCAAGCATTTCTATGATGTTACAAAAGCTTGAAAGTAGAAAGCACCATGTGTCGATGGTGGAGGGTTTCAATAAGTGCAGTGGAAGATGCCATGTGTCCTTGACAAGAATCGATGGAAGTTAACAAGTGTCATCATCTGCAAGATTGCTAAAAGTGAGTCCCAACTGTTCTAAATGTGTTCCTAGAGTTTGGCAGAAGCTGCCACGTGTCTTCTTCCATGAGACTCTCAAAAGTTTCTAAGAGCTCTTATGAATTAGGTGGATGCTCCCATGTGTCCTTGCCTATTTTAATGGAAGATGCCATGTGTCACTTGTTTGAAGCAACAGAAGGTGCCACGTGTCAAAAAAAGAGCACCCTCAAATGTAGAGGCACAGAGCCAAGGAAATATTTCCTTCAGACAAATTGTCTAAAGGAATTTCTTTGGACATTTTGTCTGAAGGAAATAAAAGAGATATCAGCCTTCTAAAAGGATCAAATCCTGAAGGCCACTTGGAGGATCCCGAAGGGTAGGAACCCTCGTGGAGGATAGTCAACACACTCAGAAATGGACCCTGTTCAAGACCCCAAAGGGTAAGTTCCCTTCAAGAATGGTCGAGCCTCAAAGTGCAGCAGAAGTTGCCAAGTGTCACATGCTAAGACAGTTTAAAATGAAGCTTTAAAGCATGGAACTCACCACGTGTCCCATCCTAATGCATCAAAGCTACCAAGTGTCTGCATCTGCACTTTCGAGTCTCTAACAAGTTTCAAAGCTTATTTCAATAAGCCTTTTTCAAAGCCGTGGATGCTGCAACGTGTCCTCGCCTATGTCACAATGGGAAGTGGCCATAGCAAGTGAGAAATACATAAGAGAGTTGTTAAGGAGAGTGATGGGCCTGCAAATGTCAAATTCAGGATGACTGGCTAGTTGTTAACCTTCAAAAGAGAAAAGACCTGCGAACATCAAAATTGCTGCAATGAAGTATCTAATTGATCCTTGTAGGCTTAAAACACAAACTCGATGCATCCAAAGACCCTAAGGCTAAGGCCAAAAGAGAAGGAAGAGACAAAGAGGGAAACTCAGTAGGAGTTATTTCTAGTAGGTGAAGCAGTTCGCCAAGTAGATGTTTGGGGCCTACAAACATTGAAAGTGCAACCTGTTTGTCCCCTTTGGAGTAAAGGCAGAGTAGATAGTTGCATGGCTAGAAGGTAATGGAATGAGTGATTCAAGCTTGAGAGTAGACAAGGGAGATGAACCAACACGCCACAGTTAAGGCAGCCACCCTGACAGAATCAAAAATACATCCAAGGCATTAATTACACAGCATGGGTCACTCCATGGGACAAAGTGTGAAGCCTCTCTTTGCCTCTATATATTGTAATCTCTCATTCGATGTAAAAGAGATCTTCCCTTTACCAGAAGCAAAACTCTACCCAAATTGAGAGGCATCACTAAGACTTTGAGCTCAGACTATTTATCATATTTCTTTGTTTGAATCAGAAAGCAAGCTACTTTCAGACTTTGTGCTGTTATAGCTTGTGTCATTATAGGAGATTGTTCTTATTTCTATTTCCTGAATGTATTCTTGTTTATGCAATTTAACAAGCAAAGTTAGTGAAAGTGATAAGAAAAGTGTCTTGAAGCCAACTACTTTCAGACTTTGTGCTGTCATAGTTGTCTTCAGTGTGTGTTCCTTTTTTTGTTTCTGTGTAAAGGACTTTGGGACAAATTTGTGCCCCCATTGTTCTTCATACCTCACTCTTGGGCAGTCAAGGTGGAGACTTTGAGCTACATCTTAGATTGCTAGTCACTCTATATTCTGTTATCAGTCACTTGTTACCAGAAAGATACATGTTGCCTGCAAGAACAGGCATTTTTGAAAGAAGAGAAGTGCCTTCTATCGCTTCACCAGGATTTCTACTATCCAAGAAGGGATCTAGATCTTGGTTGAATGTTACTTCTGAAAGAAGAGAAGTACCTTCACCAATTACCTAGGATTTCTCCTCCATTTGTTAACATCATCTTTGAAAAAAAAGAGATGGATGGTTATCATACCCCTGTGTCTTACTTTCTGCTTATATATATAGTATATAGCCTCCATATATTTAATAGGGAACCTCCCCTTGATGCGAGGAGAGATTTGTCCCCTATTGATGTAGTAAACTTGCACACCAGGATGACCAATCTCCCTATGCTGTGGTGATAGGAACTATTTTGCTCACCAATTAGCTGGTCGACAAAATATTCACCCAACATACTGTATCCATGAAAATAGAACCCAATCATAGCAAGAGGTATAAACAATTGCATTAAAATGATTCACAATCAAACTACAGAAATGCCTAATCCAAATCCATGAGTAAGTGAATTTGAAACTGCCAAAGTGATTACAACATACCAAAATTGTCTGCCCAAATGTCAAATCCTGTAAAGCGGTGAATTGTCAAAAATTGAAACAACTCCCAATGTAATTGCAAGACAAGTTTATAATGCCAACAACATACAATAAATGTTGTGGACATGTTTCAATATAATGCCCTAGTATGGGAATAATATATGCTAAGCAAATGTAAACAAGCAAAAGTGTATGTTGCCTAACATCTAAACATGCCCATAGGGTCTTAACAATGTATCTTATACATCCATGTGCCAAAAATAGATAAATTCAAAATAGCAGTCAAATAAGTGTTTGCAAGGAATTAACTCAACCTACAACATGCATTATATTATTATCTCCAACTGATCAAATGAGTTCAAGTCCTCTAGACAACTCACACAACATAAATAGGAGATTCAAAACTTAGAGTTATCAAAAAGTGAGAATTGAAAAACTCCATATGATAACCCTATCTTGAAGTGTTCCCACCAAATCTAATCTACATCTATCAAAGCTTGTTCATTCCCTTAGGTGAATTCTTAACCATGCTTTCGAAAAAGATTGTAATGATAATCCACTTAACCATTTCTTTCGTCCTAATGAAATTGATTGTCTCTGTGGATTCATTATCAATTACATATTGTTGACTTAACCTCTTAAATGGATATTCACTTGTAGGTTT